>CATIWM010119336.1:0-13499 GCA_949671775.1 Mallotus repandus | reverse complement strand
GCTTCCTTTGTCGGTGTTAATCATCATTGGCAAAATATTATGTCACTACAAGATTCTGGCAATTTAGCGACGGAAAATTCCGTCGCTAAATAACTTAGCGACGATAAAATTTCCGTTGGTAAAACGCTCCTCGCTAAATTTCAGCGACGGAAATTGAAAATCCGTCGCTAATTTAGCGACGGAAATTACTAATCTGTCGCTAAATTTTAGCGACATAATTTTTCCGTCGCTATATTAGCGACGGATTTTCAATTTTCGTCGCTAAATCAGCGACGGATTAGTGAATCCGTCGCTAAAATTAGCGACGGAAAAATTATGTCGCTAAAATTTAGAGACAGATTAGTAATTTCCGTCGCTAAATTAGCGACGGATTTTCAATTTCCGTCGCTAAAATTTAGCGATGAGCGTTTTACCAACGGAAATTTTATCGTCGCTAAGTTATTTAGCGACGAAATTTTTTAATTTAGCGACGAAATTTTTCGTCTCTAAATTGCCAGAATCTTGTAGTGAAACATCAAATAAAAAAAATTGAGCGTTGCATTGCTAGAAGATTAGACTTCTATTATTGACCGTTTTGCACATTCAATTGTTTTCTTTTTCTAATTATCAGTATTTGAGTCTATTTAATTGTAACAAATTTCGTTCTATTTATATAAAATTAAAAAGATCTTTAGTAAAGGTCTTTCAATACAACTACATACTCAATTTTCAAATAAAAAATATAATTTAAATAATAATAATAATAATTTTTGTCAGCTGATTTTAATTGTTGTTAGTTGATTTTTAATACTTTCTATTGATTTTTAAATGATAAAATTGATACTATATCATACTAAAATGATAAAAATAATAGTTTAGTAATATTTTAAAATTAAAAATTAAAAATTAAAATTTTTTTATTAACAAACTATTCAAATTTAGTATTAATTGCGTTCATATTATAAAAATATAATATTTTATTAAAATTTGCACATCTTCTATTTTCTTTTTGAAATTAATATATCTTATTATCAAAATAAATTTATAAAATCGATGGATTTAATTAAATAGTAATGAATGATGCAAAACAACGACGCTGTGTTAGGACGTCAACTAATATCATTGGTCTTAGTGGAAACACAGAGTGAACCGAGCAAAGAAACAAGGAAAAAGAAGAAGCAGAAGAAGAAGAAGGGGAAGAAAATGAAGGCATTAGGATGGTGGCTAATGCTAGTAGGCTCACTTCGATTAGCCTCCGTATGGTTCGGTTTCGTCGACATCTGGGCTCTTAGGCTCGCTCTCTTCTCCAAGACCAACAGTAAGTTCGTTTGCTTGCTTTCTCTCTATATCATGTTGAGATCCCAATGTTACATGTGCGTTGTTTAATGCAATTAAAATAAATTATTTATCAACTTTCAAGGACATTTGATGGGTGGAATGGTTTTCTCTTTGAAATTATTTCTTGAAATGCAAGCTGCAAGATTTTGCCTTCTTAACCTGATCTTGACTGGAGAGAGAGTTGTCCTTTTAAGTGGTAGTATCAATACAAAGATTGATGAACCAGTAATGAATTTTAATAAAATTACAGAATAACGAGGAAAATGTGGATCTTGATTCAAGGGGAAGAGTGAAACTTCCAAGTAAAAGTTAGTAGATTTTAAGTTCAATGGCCAAGAAAGATTAGTATGTAAATACAATGGCAGAATAAGAAGTTTGATTAGTCATTACCAATGTGGATTTGATTGCAGATACTTGTTGTGTCTTTTTTTTCTTTTTTCTTTTTTTTTTTTTTTTTTGAGATGAGAGATTGTGTGTGGAAGATTTTAGAGTCTAACATGTAGATTGGTGTTACATTGAGAATTTTATTAGGGGGAATGAATTTAATGAAAATGGTCCTGATCCACCGATGTGCACCTGGGTTCATAAAGATAAAGCTGTTGTTGAAAAAATAGCCTTCACAATCCAACAAATCTTTTTATCCACCAATATCAAAACTTGAACAAAAATTTTTAAAAAATAAAAGAGAAAATACACAATAATTTAACGTGAACAATTTTTAAATTGGAGAAAAACCACGGGCGATATCAAAAGACAACTAAGAAAAAATATTTACTATGTAAAAAATTATTACAACTACACTACAAAATATTTAACTCTCACTCACACCCAAAAACTCAAATATATACCAAAGAGAATTTTTCATAAATTCTCTACTAGTATAGCTAATAGCTTCAATGGTACACCAAATACTATATGGTGATTGACATACTTACAAAGGGAGGGGGAGGAGTCCTTTTATAGCCTAAGAACTCCAATTTCTACAACAAAACAATGTGGAATTTTTGCCAAACCAAAATAACTTCCCTTCATTCTCTTCTTTTCAATATGGGATAACATTCCCACATCCATCTTTTAATTTTTTTATCATATTTCAATAATCTCCCCCATGATTAAAAAATTAAAAGAACAACAACTATCTTAATTACACCATCAACTATGACAGTCACAATTCTAAAAACGAGTATTGTCATACTCCACCATAAGAGTATACACACTTGAAATTTACTAACTCCAAAAATTTTCACCTTGGCCAGTTTATGTCAAAAAAATTGCTAATAATTTATGGTGCAACTTCCAATGTTGATTTACTAGGAAGCTCATTAGCCATCGACATCAATTCTACCACACACTTTGTATCAAATGTCAATCAATGCCCGTGTGCAAACTGTGGACCCGTTAGTAGTAACATGTCTTCTTCCATGATAACTCTTGGAGATCAATAACATGCCAAAAGGATAATCCAGTCTCTCATAGAGAAAAGAGACCACTGTTGGCGACAATATCAACATCTCCATTTACTGATTTTGGATCAATTTATTGAACCCCGCTCCACGACCATTTTTCTTTAGGTGCCAAGATTGCCCACACCTTCAAATTATTGTGTAAACTAGACTGATTATCATTGACTTCATCTCACCATAAGTCAATATCAACACACCCATCCAATTTCTCCATATCAAATTTGAAGCTCATTTTTGCTCAATAATGCACAGTACCTTTGTATACTTGAACAATGCTTCCTACTACAATGATCTTGCATGTGGATAATGAGTGAACAATTGTGTCTACAAAATGCACTAAGAAAGTTTTCAGGAAAGATTGGGGAGACACAAACGGTACTGCTTAAGTCTCAACCTCCTTAGGCAATTATAGTCTTTATGATAAAACTTTCTTGAATGCACTTACTTACACAATGTCACACTCAATAAACATAATACAGTATTTAAAGGATCTCTAGTTGGATCACAACAATTTCTAAAAAATCTTTTCTGCTGTAGAAGATCAGATAAAGCTGCAACCACAGAATATACTAAGAATTTAAAGAAATTCTTACGCCGCCTTCAAGCACTTACTGAACTATCGGCTTTGATACCAATTGTTGGAAAAAATAGGCCCCTTACAATCCAACAAATCCTTTCATCCACCAAGATCAAAACTTGAACAAAAATACTTAAAAAATAAAAAAGAAAACATACAATAATTTAACGTGGAAAACTCCTAAATCGGAGAAAAATCACGGGCGTTGTCAAAAGACAACTAAAAGAAAAATATTCACTATATGAAAAATTATTACAACCACACTACAAAATATTTAACTCTCACTCACACCCAAAAGCTCAAGTATACATCCAAGAGAATTTTTCATAAATTCTCTACTAGTATAGTTAATAGCTTCAATGGTACACCAAATACAACATGGTAATTAACATACTTACAAAGGGAGGGGGAAGAGTCCTTTTATAGCTTAAGGACTCCTCCAATTTCTACAATAAAACAATATGGAATTTTTGCCAAAACCAAATAACTCCCTTCCTTCTCTTCTTTTCAACGTAGGATAGCACTCTCACATCCATCTTTTAATTTTTTTATCATATTTCAACAGCTTTGTCTTAAGCCATGAGAGCTATACAATGACTTTGTCTAGCACTATGTAGATCTGTTTCCTTGGTTTGTGATGTTGTTCCTTTGTGTGAGTGCGTGCACTATTATGTGGAAGATTGTGTTTCAAGTAAAGAGCACGAGGCTTAGAGGTTTTGATCATGTGCCAATGCGGGTTAATCTTAACAGTGGTACTTGCCTCCTTTATGCTTTATGCATGTAAGCTGAGAATTGGTGTAGTTCTATTCTGAGTGATTTTTGAGGTATCTTCGAATTCAAGTTCCTTAGCAAAGCACAATTGCCACTTATTTTCTATAATAATGTTAAAAACAAAACAAAATTGTATAGTCCTTTTCAATCATGAATCCAGAATGAGGATGTGCAAATATGAAATGTAGTGACAGAGGCTATACAGAGTCTGGCTCTAGAGCAATGATGATTGATGAATTACAATCAACCTGATAACGTTGGCTCTAAAACAATTGCTAATCATGTCTCTTCCATAGAAATCCATCTTTTACTTCATTTCTGAAATAAAACTGCACTGCCATTAAAGTTGACAATCATCCAATTAATGACATGCCAGTGTAGAACAAGGCTGCGCAAAATATAAGGGTAAATAATGATAAAACTCACTCCTCACGATTGAAATTTACAATGGCAAAGTTGTTTTAGTCATTTTAAATAAAATGATAATACTTTTCTTTTGTTGATTCTGATTCACTTTCTTTATTGCACTTTTTTTTTCCTCTCCTTATCTTACTGCTATGCAGTGACTGAAGTTCATGGGAGGACATTTGGACTTTGGACACTTTTGACTTGCACTCTTTGTTTTCTCTGTGCATTCAATCTTGATAACAAGCCGCTTTATTTGGCTACCTTTTTATCTTTCATCTATGCTCTTGGGCACTTCCTGACCGAATATCTAATATATCAGACCATGGCCATCGGAAATTTGACGACTGTGAGCATCTTTGCAGGCACTTCTGATTTCAATTGTACTGAAGTTTTTTTCCTCAGTTGTTTTACTTTTGTCACAAATTTTGTTGGGATTCAGTTTGAAGCTGCTATATATCCTTTCCTTGTTCATGTTGACCGTAGATCTCTAAAGTTTTCAAGGAATGTAAATGTTTTGTCTGTGAACCATGGTGTGCCTTGCTTAACTTAATACTCCCTAGATCTCTAAAGTCTGTTATATGTAATAGTCATGCAAGCATATGTATGAAAGCATTAGAAACTGAATGGTAATTAAATCAAAGCTCCGGAGCTGAAGTCAAAAAAAAGTTTGAGCTTTTCATGAATTTACTATAAGGAAACAAAATATGTATGCTTTTCTTTATATTAATCAAGAAAAATGGTTTGATCTGTATTCAGCATATCCATTTTTTTTCCGATCAGGCGCATCAATTGTTTGGATGCTGATTCAGTGGAATGCACACCAAAGGAGCCATGCCAAGCATTCTTGAAAATGGAACAATGTGTTGCGTGATGCTTCGTTTTTTGTTTTCCCCTTTTTGCTGCTAACCCTAAGAGATGCAGTTTTCTAGTTTCTTGTATTCAGGTTCTGATTCAGATTTTTTGCTGTGCTTAAGTAACTCAAGGTATGGTGTTTCCAATTTACTGGTTTAAATGGAAATTTTTTGGGATGCTGTCTAAATTTATTTAGAACCAATTTTTTTTAACTTGTGCCATGCCATCATCCAGATTTTCGACTGTCGCTTCAGACATCAGTTTCATTACGTACAGCCTATTGCATTCCGACCCTTGAAACGGTGATAAAATATAAAAGGTTGTCTGGCCAGCTCGAGTGTATGAGTTGAGCTATTCAACAGTTTGAGCTCCTCTGGATAAAGGCCAGGACGTGGCCTCCATGATCGGCATTGGGACTGCGATACAGGGCCATGGGCCTATCTAGACTTATGATTGTTGGCTCCGTTAGAGAAAATGAGGATTAATTGTCCAGTCCTACCAAGAATTTCTCGGGACATGGTTGCCTACAGCTACCTTCTCTTCCATGCCCGCGGTAAACGAACAGCTTGTTTGTAAAAGAACGTTTGTTGGGGTATTTTTGTTAAAAACATTTAAAAAGTTCCTTTTTTTTTTTTTTGGTAAATTTTCCCCTTTTTTGGGGTTCTTCTTAATTGGGTTGAAACATGAGCAGCGTCACTCAATTTGCTTTGGTAATTCATGATTTTACTAGAAAGTAAAAAAAATAAAAATAAAAATAAAAAGGGAAAAAAAGGAAAGAGATGAAAAAGAAAAATTTTAAAATTAAAAAAAGGGAAACAAGAAAGAAGATGGAGGAAAAAAATAAGAATATAATAAAAAATATAAAAAATTATTTAAAAAAGAAAAAAAATTAAATATATAGATACCCTTAGTTAAACTTATGAAACTATTTAAAAGAGGGTTAAAATTTATAATTTTTTTATTATCCATTTAACTTTTATATAAGATAAATAGATATGGGTAATTTTTGCCAAGGTAGAAATTTTTGCACTCCTTTTGTTGATAATTACACTTTAATTTAATTTTATTTATAGTTTAAATGACTTAATTATTTTTCATTCAAATAATTTATATTTATTTATTTCATTAAATTATTAAACATATATTTTTCACAGCAATCAATGTTAATTTAATTATGTATATATATAGTCAGAATTAATAACTTGAATGCAAATAAGAGCTACTTATAATTTCATAAGTTTGTTATATTATTTTATTCTTATATTCAACTTATATAGCTAAAATTTTACCAAAAATCAGTTATATTTTTTAATGAATTTAGTTGTGAAATATTAATTTTTAATTTTTTTAATTGTATTAATGTTTTAAGTTTTTATACATAGTAAAAAAATTTAATGGTAAATTTAATTTTAAGTTTTCTATTAAATTTTTTAATGAAATGGTATTATACAACATAAAATAATTTAATGGTAAATTTAATTTTAAGTTTCTATTAAATTTTTTTAATAAAATGGTAGAATATAATACTAAAAATATTACATGGAGTGAAAAATTAATATAAAATAAATTAATTGAAAGAAATATTTTATAAATATTAATTAAGTTGATAGAAATATATTTATTAGGAGACTATATATTCAGTATATATTATATTAGAAAATTATATATTCTGTATAAATTCTTGATTGTATTTCCATATCCAGTTGATCCTTGTATTGCTCTCTAAGGCACTTGTATCTCTATATATTTGTATCACTAATGAGTAAACTTCAACTTTTGATTCTGACACAGAATTTTTATATGGTATCAGAGAAGAGTTCATCTTAAAGGCAAAATTTTGTCAATCTCTATTCAGTCATGACTGATGATACAAGCTCAACAATTTTTTCAAAAATCAAAGGAGGGATTTTGGAGGGAGGTAACAAACTCGTTGATCCAAAATCTCCATATTATCTTCATCCAAGTGATGATCCTGGAAGAATTTTCATTTCAACTTTTTTGAATGGAGACAATTATCACATATGGAGGAGAGCAATGCAAAATGCTCTTCATGCCAAGAATAAGATGGGTTTTGTTGATGGGACACTCCCAAAATTGAACCCGGATGCTGCTGAATATCAGATGTGGACCAAGTGCAATTCCATGGTTATATCTTAGATTTTTAACACCTTGGCCAAAGATTTACATGATAGTGTAGCCTATGCAGAGAGTGCACACAAAATTTGGATGGATCTTGAAGAAAGGTTTTCACAAAGCAATGCACCATGAATTCATGAGCTCAAACGGGATCTTGTCACCCTCAACCAGGAAACAACATCAATTGCAGCCTATTACACAAAACTCAAAGCTATATGGGATGCATTACAAGTTTATGATCCAGCTCTAAAATGCACTTGTGGTTGTTCATGCGGAGCAGCTAAGAACCTTATTGCAAGTCGAGAGACAGAAAAAGTGCATCAATTTCTTATGGGTCTCAATGATAACTTTTCTGTTGTAAGATCACAAATTTTAAACATGGAGCCTTTGCCTTCATTGAGTAAAATTTATGCTATGGTTACTAAAGAAGAAAAGCAACTTGCTCTCACCTCTTCTCGAGCACCAGTCATTTAAGCAATAGGCCTGGTAGCCAAGGCAATAACTAATGGCAAAACTGACTCACGTACCAAGGATCATTATTCATATTGTGATAAGGCAGGACATACAAGAGAAAAGTGCTTCAAACTCGTAGGATATCCCTCCAACTGAAGAACAAACAAGCCTCACTCAAAGGTTGAATCATCACATACACGTAATCATGAGAATTCATTTACAGCAAATGCTTTAAATGAACCACAGTCTACAGCAACTCATGCCAATCAGTCTCCAGTTGATGGTTTGACAACTGAACAATACAAACAGCTTATGGCTCTCCTTGGTAGTGATCTAACTCCTCACTCAGCCAATTTTGTTGGTAAGACCACATCTTCACATTGGATCATTGATAGTGGTGCAATAGATCATATGACACCTTTTGCGTATGCATTAGTTAATAAAATTACTCATTCTATACTTGTTCAAATTTCTAATGGATCATCCATACAAGTCACACATGTAGAAAAACCACAATTGTCCAAAGATATTACTCTAGATAAAGTTCTTTATGTGCCTCAATTTATTTGTAATCTCTTGTCTGTTAGTAAACTAACCAAACAACTTTAATGTGTTGTCATATTTTTTCCTGCCTTTTGTATTTTTCAGGACCTTGCCATGAGGATGCTGATTGGAACAGGTAATTTGCACAATGGGATATATTATTATGACTTTCAACAAAAGGCTATGGCATCTTAATTGTCGAGTGATTCCTTGGAATTATGGCACAAGCGGTTAGTTCATGTTTCCAATAGCCGTCTATCAAAAATCACCAGTTTACCATGTTCTTCTTCTTTTAATAAGCATAATTGTGACATATGTCATCATTCTAAGTAAACTAGACTGTCCTTTCCTATTAGTCAAAAGAGAAGTAATCAAATCTTTTCTCTTATTCATTGTGACATTTGGGGTCCATATTCAAATCCTTCTCATTATGGTTACCATTATTTCTTAACAATTACTGATGATTGCAGTAGGTGCACTTGGGTTTATTTGATGAAATACAAATCACATGCATATAATTATTTGATTAATTTTTGTAAAATGGTGAAAACACAATTTGATTCTAGTGCTCGACAAGTTCGTAGTGACAATGGAAAAGAATTCACATTAAATCCTATGCAAGAATTTTTTTTTATTCACAAGGAATTTTGTACCATACCTCTTATACTAATACACCATAGCAAAATGGTGTAGTCGAATGCAAACATCACCACTTGCTTGAAGTTGCTTGTGCTTTGTGATTTTGAGCCCAATTACCTATTAAATTCTAGGGTGAGTGTATCATTACAACAACCTTCTTAATCAATATAACTCTTACACCTTTACTTTTTTATCGCACTCCTCATGAAATATTGATTAGCACATCACCATCTTACCATCACCTGAAAATTTTCAGATGTCTTTGTTATGCTCATGACCACCCTTCATCTCGAACTAAGTTTGATTGTCGAGCAGCCAAATGCATTTATGTGGGTTATCCTCATGCGCAAAAGGGATATAGAATCTTTGACATTACTACCCATTAAATCTTCACCTCAAGGATGTTATTTTCTATGAAAATGTTTTCCCTTACTCACTTACACTGTCATGTCACCATTTGAGTCATCACCTACTACTCTTCAACAACCATCGTGTAGTCCTCCTACCTCATCATTGCAAGGCATTAATTATATTCAGTCCTCACTTCTTGTCTCATCTCCAAGTCTTGAGTCACCAGATATTAATTTAGATGACATCTCTAGAGCCACATCCACTCCTTCACATTCACCTTTGTCTCGACTACTCCATACTCACCATGCTCCACTTCAATTCTAGAATTATGTTTGCACTATGCCTCCGTCACTTGATCCCACGCAAGCCAATCTCCATTAAGCTAACTCAGGTACTTCTCATCCACTTTTTGACTTTATTTCATACTCTTCTTTTTCTCCCAAACATTTAGCTTATCTTGCAGCCATCATATCTCATGAAGAACCCACTACCTTTTCTCAAGCTATTAAACCTGAATAGTTGAGGGAAGCCATGAGGACTAAAATTGCTGCTCTTGAAAGAAACCGAACTTAGACTCTTATTCCTCTACCAACTGGAAAACGAGCAATAGATTTCAAGTGGGTATATAAAATCAAATATAGGCCTGATGGCACCATTAACCGTTATAAAAGCACGCTTAGTTACTAAAGGCTTCACTCAAATTAAAGGTCTTGATTATCATGAGACATTTGCTCCAGTTGCTAAATTGGTTACTATGAGAGTTATGTTGGCCATTACATCTATTAATCATTGGAACCTTTACCAACTAAATATGAATAATGCTTTTTTGCAAGAAGACTTACATAAAGGGGCCTACATGAAATGTCTTCAAGGCTATTCTCAAACAAATGATACACGAGTTTGACTTTTGTAGAAGTTGATTTACAGTCTCAAACAAGCATTACGAAATTGGTTTGAAAAGTTCACCACTTCTCTCAAATATATTGATTTTTTACAATCTAATGCTGATAGTTCTCTCTTTACTTCTTTAAAGGGTGGCAGTTTTGTGGCTATTCTGATTTACATGGATGATATAATTATCACCGGTAATGATCCTACTCGTATTGCTGCCTTGAAACTTTATCTACACACCACTTTTTCTATTAAGGACCTTGGTCCTTTGAAGTAATTTCTTGGCATTGAAGTGGCACAAATAGCTAACGATCTTCTGTTGGGCTTCATGATCCATAACACAGCGGAAAATAAAACTTTTAACCATGAAAACCCATAACCCGAATCCATGTAATTCGAACTAGATTGATTGAGAGGGTTTCCAAATACTCACCAAGACGATCTTATGGCAAAATTATTAGAAGGATGAGAGGGGGTTCACTCTAGTGACACCCTACCTCAAGCTTTTTATATTTCTTTTGTTAGATTGAGATGTCACTAAAAGGACACGCCCTCTACTATCTCCACACGAACAAGGTGATCCAAAATGAAGTAGGTTTGCTAAAACCTTTATTGTCTAACAACACTTTTCTCTCTATGTGTTTTTCTCACAAGAAACAGTAGAGGAAGAAAGAGAATGTGGCTTGACAAACCCCAGAGAAGGATATGTTTATATATACATCCTACTTAGGGTTTCTCTTACCAAAATAGTTTTGGAAAGATTAGACTTCATTTTCTACTTTGATTCTAATTCCAAATTAATTAGAATCCTTTCCTATTTATTTAGATAACTCTTACCTAAATAAATAAATAAATAAATACTAATATAAATAAATAAAAAATATATATATATATAGGGTTTCTCTTACAGAAATAGTTTTGGAAAGATTAGACTTCCTTTTCTACTTTGATTCTAATTCCAAATTAATTAGAATCCTTTCCTATTTAGTTAGATAACTATTACCTAAATAAATAAATAAATCCTAATATAAATATATATATTTACTTATTTATTTAATCTTCCACAGAGATAATTATTGGGCTAATTAACCCAAGTCTGCCTTGGGTTTGTTCTAGGTGTGCGACCTTGTAGGTTCACACAACGTTGGCAGTTGGCCTAAAATTCTCATTTTAGCCCACAAGTAATAATTGGTCTCTAGCAAGATATTATGACTACCCAAGTTATGTGAAGGTCAATAATCTGACATAACCTAATACACAGCTTGTACTATAGTCCTTTTGTCACATGATATCCTGATTGAACATAGGGCATGGATTATGTCATCCTTATATTTTTCAATCATATTAGTTCTCAATCCCAAGTAGACTAATACTGATAACCCTTTATCATTCTAGCATGGTCATGAATTTCTCTTCAGTCTAACTCATCGAGGGGCCCAACAGACATCTTCTTAAAATAACTAAGGGATAAATTCCATCTTAACCACTTACATCCCTCACACAACTTATTCTCTATCCAATCACAACCTATTTTACCATCCAGTTAAAGATGGCGTAGGGATGTGTTAAAATACAGAACTTAACATGCAAGAAACCATGGTGATTTTAGGTCAGAGGACTCAAATAGTACTACTGTGATGAGAATTACCTATGACAATAATCCATGTGGTATTCTCGCAGTGGGTTAATCCAATACATCATTTCTCTAAATATGTCCGTACCTATGATTTTGACTTAATATCTCATATACATGATCAATAACACATAATCATCAGTCAATCTCATACTAGTCTTTATTCATTATTGTTCCTATAACAATAATCAACTAGAGATATTTATATTAGAATTCAAGTATCACCTAAGAGTTTTACTATCAAGTCATGTACTTGATGATCTTAGTAGAATTAACTAATTAAGGATAATACTAGAATTAACCAGTAATAATAAAAATGCCTCTATATTATTAAAATAGAAATATGACAAAGTTAAAGTATGACCATTACATAATTGACCTAGGGCATAACACTAATAATCTTCCACTTGCATTAGGCCCAATCAATATTGTATCTCATACCCATTGACCTAGTATGACTCTCATGCTTAGCATGTCGAAGACGCTTAGTTAGTGGATCAGTAACATTGTCATCTATTGGTACTCTGCATATCTTCACATCTCCTCTCTCAATGATTTCTCTAATGAGATGATAACACCTGATTATATGTTCGGATCGTTGGTGTGATTTGGGTTCCTTAGCTTGTGATATGGCTCCATTGTTATCATAATACAAGTCCACTGGATCTAATGTACTAGGAACAACTCCTAATTCAGTTATGAACTTCTTGATCCAAACAGCTTCCTTGGCTGCATCAGAAGTAGCTATATACTCAGCTTCTATTGTAGAATCAGCAATAGTATCTTGTATTGAACTTCTCTAACTTACTGCACCTCCATTTAAACAAAACACATAACCTAACTATGATCGAAAGTCATCTTTGTCAGATTGGAAGCTAGCATCTGTGTAACCATTTACAACTAGCTCATCTTCCTACCCACCATTTAGTAAAAATGCATCCTTAGTCCTTCTCAAGCACTTAAGGATATTCTTAACTGCTATCCAGTGACTTTCACCTAGGTCTGATTAGTATCTACTCGTTATGCTTAAAGCATATGAGACATCTGGTTGAGTGTATAACATGGCATACATGATGGATCTAATAGCAGAAGCATATGAAATATTACTCATGTGGTCTCACTCATCTTGTGTATTTGGACACTGAGTCTTGCTAAGATTAATGTCATGGGACATTGGCAAGAATCCTCTTTTAGAGTTTTTCATACTGAACCTAATCAGTACCTTGTCAATGTAAGTGTTCATAGCAAGTACATAATAACAGTTTTTTAAACTCAAAACAAGTCCACTAGGCAAAGTCAAATCATAAGTTCCTACAGCTAATGCAACAAATCTTGCTCCATTTCCAACTCGCAAGTCCACTTTGCCTTTAGCCAAGATTCTACTCATTTTTAGACCACGCACATTAGTACAAATGTGATATCCAGAACCAGTATCTAATACCTAAGAATCAGAAGTAGATAAATT
>CATIWM010119332.1:0-26616 GCA_949671775.1 Mallotus repandus | reverse complement strand
TGATCGTCTTATCGGTGGTTCTACGGAAACTTTTAAAACCCTAGACTCCTCTAAAAATCCCCAATTTCTAGTTCCACCATTTTCTCTCTTTTCTTTCTATAAAATATACCCCAAACCTCCCAAAATGATCTAAAGAAGATTGAAACAACTGCAGACGATCTTAAAAAGCTTGGATGGCTAATCTTGGTCTAAATTGGAGCCATTTTATCTATTTGTTTTCCGATCTTTACATGCTAGAAAGATCAATTTCTCATTTCTTTATGTTCTTGCTCAATTTTGGGATCCCGAGAAATATGTCTTCAGGTTCAACATAGTGGAGCTATGCACCCCTGCCATAGGAGTTTGAGGCTATCCTTGGCTCTAAAACAGATTCTGCTTATCAGATCTCAGTTCCTTCAATCAATACCCCAAATTTACACTCTATGCAATATCAAATGGCCCGAATGTTCAACTCTTCACCTTAGTCTTCATTTTACCACATCTTTAACATTGAGATCCTGATAGACTCGCTTCTAGAAGTGATAGTGGCAGTGGATAACAAGGAAGCATATTGGCCTCGAATGTTGGCCTTTTGTATGTATGCTCAATTTCTGCTTGTTTCTCCTTTTGGGAATAGTGATTCCAAGATTTTGCATATCCTGAATCAAGTGGAAGCAGGCCTGAACCCATTTCCTCTCATACTGGCTGAAACAATTATTAGAGTAGACAACTTTGCTGAAACTAGACGATTCTCTAGAAGTCCTATGTTATTGGAGGTTTGTTTTCTTTCCATTCTCTATTTATCGCCCTTTTCTTATGTAATTCTTTACTTTCTGCCTCTATAATCTACATAGGCATGGTTTCAAGAAAATTTGAGGTTGCTTGAACCTCCTAGAGATATCACACATTACAAAGCAAAGCATTGTCACACTCGAAGACTTCATTCCATTCCAGCAGATGTTCGAAGTTAGTTATCCAATTTCCCTGATACTTTAATCCAATGGATGTGCCCATGGTAGAGGTTGCAACATGTGACCATTCGGTCTTACACTTACTATATTCCTGTAGCTGGCCTTCATTTTGCCACCTTTTACAATCCTGCACAGCTTTACAGGCAGTACAAACAGAAATAATCAATCCCTGAACTTGTGCATGAGTTTGAGCCTAGGCCTCTTACTCAGAATTTCCTAGATAATCTTGCTGCGACTTGGCCTCGGAGGATCATTTAGAGGTATATCGACTACAACAGAGATCAGTCTATTGACGACCAGTATAAGGCATGGGTTCAGTTGCAATAGACAAAAAATGGATAAATTTATTATGAATAGCAGGACAAGGGCATTACAGGCATCGAGTGCCCAAGGGGTTGAAAAGAAAAGAAGATGGAATTAACTTATGTAATTTAGTCTTTAACGCCTTTTGTTGGATGAAATTTCCTTTTTAGTTAAACAATGTGTAATAAGCATTTAATGCAACGTTCAACAATAATGAAGGCAATCCATTTCATTTAATCTGAGCACCAAATGACTTTACATTTTTGCTTTTTACATATCTCCTGTCACTAATTTGCTTGCCCTTGCAAGTTTTTCAATTAACTATTTTTCGCTCTCTCTCTCTCCTTTTACATGTCCTTAATTTTTTCCTGAACTGTCTCTTTCGAGGTTTTCAATCCAGTAGGACTTTTAATTTTTCATTTTTTCATCTCTGACTTTTGCTTAGGCAGCCCCATTTTTTAGGTTTTCTCCCTAGTGAGATTTCACAAAAAGTACTTGAAAATGCCCTAGAGGGGGGGGGGGGGTGAATAGGGCTATCAAACAAAAATCAAAACTTAAAAACAAATAAATAAAATAAAAGAATGTTGAGAAGGAAGAATGAAGAACACAATGATTTGTCTCCACCTAACTTATCCCCAAGTTAGGATTTTCAATCACCCACAATCTTATTCACAAGATTGAGTATACACAAGAGTTTAAGGCTCACTTTTACAACCTTACAAATAAGAGTTTCAAGGTTCACTCTAAAACCAATTCCCAAGTGTTTTCATGGCTAAACACTTAAACCAATTCCTTTAGAATAGAACCTTCTTACTTCCCTTTTCTTAATCCCCAGAAAATAGAAGAATAAGAATTTATACTCTAATCACTCACTAAATTCTCATAAGAGTTTATCAAATACAAGAATGAATTAAAGAGAATTTTTAGCTTAATTGAATGCATTGAAGTATATAATGAATAAACAAGTTTCTTAACCTCTAAATGATCTTCAGAGATTGTATTTATAGTTGAGCAATTCAATTATAGTTGTTAGAAACAATAAGTTTATTTCCAAAAAATTCAAACTTCATTTGAATGAAATTTTAACTTTTAGGCTGTGTTTTCTCTAGTCCCGGTCGTGATCACACTGATCCCGGCCGGGATATTCAAAAATATATCCGTTATAGCCATTATATTTAAAGCCTAACCTGGTCCTAATCATGACCACATTTATTACAATCGAGACCTCAGTGATCTTGGTCATGATATTGGCTCAGGATATTATTTGGAATTTTTCTTCAATTTGGTGCAATTTTGGTCCCGGTCGGGACTTACATGGTCCTGGTCGGAATCATGACTTTTAGCCATTGAATACGATCGAATCAGCCTAATATTTCTTCATTAAAGTTGTAGGTATTTTCCTTATATTTTCATATCACTTTGAATCACCTCATTTTTACTTCTTTAGCTCAAGATATTGTTGAAATACTAAGAGCTGTTCAATTCAAAGTGAAAATTGCAAATGCTGATTTTAACTGAAGATTTCCAGACCCAAATGAATTCAAATTTTAACAAGTAAGATCAATTCAAAAATATTGTGATGTCTACTTCAAATGTTAAGAAGACAACTTTCTCATTATAAAGGTCTAAGAATTCCAAAATCCTCCTGGAATCTCAAAGGTCGATTTAGCCCAAAAGTATGCTTAACTTCATTTTGATTTCCATGATAGTCCTGGCTTATACACGCTTAAACAAACATATTAAATGCTCAAAACTAAGTTTGTTAAGATTGAAATCAAGATTGATTATTGCTAAGGTCAACAGTACTTCTTCAGCTTGTTAAATTTGATAGGCTTTCTGAATTCATTTCCTTCTAAGTTAGATATGATAGCAGCGCCCTTGGAGAATAGTTTCTTGACCTAATACGGACCTTTACAATTTGGCTTAAACTTTCCCCACGGATCAGTCATAATTGGCCTAGTCAGTTTTAAGACCAAATTACCCTCTTTGATCTTCCTTGGCTTAATCTTTTTATTGTAAGCCCGAGCTATTCTTTTTTAATACAGCTGCAAATGATATATGGATTTCATTCTTTTCTCATCCAACAATGTCAGTTGTGCCAATCAACTTTTCACCCACTGATACTCAGGAATTCTATATTCTAAAAGAACCTGCATAGACTGAATTTTCACCTCTACTGGTAATACTGCCTCACATCCGTATATTAGCAAATATGGAGTTGCGATAGTGGATGTCCTTACAGTAGTCTTGTATCTCTATAATGCAAACTAAAGATATTCAGATCAATCCCGGTAGTTTTCCAGTATCTTGGACAGAATCCTCTTCACATTTTTGTTGGCGGCTTTCACTGCACCATTAGCTTGTGGCCGATATGGAAAGCTTAAACAAAGTAGCTATCTCAACTCTAAATTGAACACCATTATCAGAGACAACATGATGTGGAAACCTGTATCAACATATTATATTCTTCTCTATAAATCTTGCCATCTGTTTTGACCCAACCATAGTGAATGATTCTGCTTCGACCCACTTAGAAAAGTAATCGATTGCTACCATAATGTACCGATGTCCATTGGATGCTTTTGGCCTCACTTCCCCGATGATATCGATTCCCCAAGCTATGAACGACCACAGAGAAGTCAACCCCTGAAGTTCCATACCTACATCAGTATATACTTGACAGTTATGGCATTTCTTTATATATTTCATATAATCTGCTTCCATAGTCAGCCAAAAATAACCTTGACGAGTTATTTTCTTAGCTAAGTCTGTTCCGTTTATGTGCAGTCCGCATACACCTTCGTGAACCACTTTCATAATCTTTTTAGCCTCAGTCTTATCAAGATGTCTGAGGTGTACTCATGTCGGCATTCTCTTGTATAACATCCTATTATGGCTGATGAACTGCCTAGATAGCATTCTCAGTGACATCCTTTCCTTTCTATCAACGTCATCAGGAAATTGCCCTGTCTTTAGATACTACTATAAATCCTAAAACCATGGTTTCTCTGTGGGGTCAATCAGCATTATCTTTATCTCTTCATGACTGGGAGTTCAAAAGTTTACCATAATGAGAGGCTTGACTACTACCTGTTTATCTCATTCCCATATTGAAGCTAAGGTGGCTAAGGCATCTGCCATCTAATTTTTTTCTCATGGAAAATGCTCAAACTTACACTAAACGAAGGATAGTAAAGTAGTAATTGCATAATCTCAATACACCTTCAGCCTATCTTCTTTTACCTCTCATTGTTTGGTGATCTGCTTTATCACTAACATTGAGTCTCTGTATACTGTAATTTTATTTGCCCTCATGTTCCGGAGAGCTTCCAAACTATAAATGCGGGCCTCATACTCTTTTTGGTGACCTCAAATTCTAATATTTTCACCATCAAGATCATTTCTCTTTTTGGTGAGATTAGAATTACACCTATACCTGCTCCTGTGCTATTAAAGGACCCATCGAAGCACATCTTCCATGTTTGGATTTTGATTGCCCCTAGGTGTTCATCCTAAAACTCTAACTCTTATTCTTGTCCGTCATCCACTGGATTCTAAGCTAATTAACCTACCACCACCCTTCCTTTTACTACTTTCTTTGCCACATAATCTATGTCAAACTTCGTAAGCAAAACCAACCATTTGGCCAATTTTCCTGTGAGTGATGGAGTTTGCTGGAGGTATCTGAGTGGATCATGCTTTGAGATCATTTGAACCCTATAGGATTGGAAGTAGTGTCAAAGCTTTTTGGTCGCCCAAATCACTATTAGACATTTTTCTCTACGAGACTATAGTTGGACTTGTATGGTAGAAGCTTCTTGCTCAGGTAATAGACTGCGTGGTCGACCTTCCCATCACCTTTTTGGGCTAACATTGCGCCTATGGCCTCTCTCTCGATGGCGAGGTAGAGAATCAATAGTTTACCTAGTCTCAGCGGTTGCAAAATCGGAGGATTCATCAAATAATTTTTGATAGTTTTAAAACCCTCCTGACACTTGTCATCCCATACAACTGGCTGATTTTTCTTTAAGAGCTTGAAGATGGGCTCGCAGATAGTGGTCAGCTTGGCTATGAACCTACTGATGTATTGTAGTCATCCGATAAATCCTCTGACCACTTTTTAGTTCTTTGGTGTAGGCATCTCTTGGATCACTTTAGCCTTATCCGGATCCACTTTTATGTCTTTCTGACTGATGATGTGTCCTAGCAGTTTTCTAGAGGTCACCCTGAAAATAAATTTCTTCGAGTTAAACTTGAGGTTGTATTTTTCTGCTCTGGCTAGGAACTTGTCTAGAGCCTCAAAGTGTCCTTCCCGCATCAAAGACTTCACCATCATATCATCCACATATATCTCAATTTCCTTGTGAACCATGTCATGCAGC
The DNA here is from genome assembly GCA_949671775.1 of Mallotus repandus. NCBI lineage: Eukaryota > Viridiplantae > Streptophyta > Magnoliopsida > Malpighiales > Euphorbiaceae > Mallotus > Mallotus repandus. The sequence goes on along the minus strand of CATIWM010119332.1, from coordinate 20,981 downwards.
AATGTGGTAGCCATCCTCTAATAAGTGGCCCCTATGTTCTTTAAACCAAATGGCACGACTAAATAGCAATAGACACCCCATTTAGTCATGAACGAAGTCTTCAGCTTGTCTATCACCACCATCATGATATGGTTGTACCTCGAGAAACCATCCATGAAAGAATACATAACACTTAAGGCGGCACTATCAACAAGAGTGTTAATGTGTGGCAAAGGGAAATCATCCTTCGGGTAGGCTTTGTTCAAGTCTCGATAGTCCACACACATGCTGACCCTTTTGTCCTTCTTAGAAACTAAAACTATGTTAGCTAGCCACTGAGTGTCATCTACTAGATTGAGGAACTTTGCCTTTAACTGCTTCTCCACTTCTTCTTTGATCAAGAGAGCCCATTCCAGCCTTAATCTCCTCTTCTTTTATTTTATTAGTGTGATGTGAGAATACGTGGGGATTTTGTGCTCTGTAATCTCTTTGTCAATTCAGGCATAGCCACATAACCCAAGTGAATACTTTCTGTCTTCTTTTTAGTGTTTCTTTCATTTTGTCTCTTTCCTCAGGAGTTAAGTCAGAAGCAAGAAGTACGTTTTTAGGGTTATCGCATGTACCTAAATTAAATGATTCAGTTTGCACTGAATTAATATCAAACATATGCATGAAATGATCATCACAAGCAAAGTCAGACTCTATTACATTAACTTTAGAAAGGGAAACACCATCTGGTTCAAACAGGCTACAAAGAGAAATATCAATATCATTATAGAAAATATCCATAATGGAATCCAACACATAGGATTTAAAGTCACGTTCCTTTTCCTGGTCGGCAGCATCCTTCGATTTTACTGCTAGGACATCCTCCTCGGGTTCCGGAGACAACACCAATTCTTCCATCATTGATTCCTCCATAACAACTTCACTGGTCCCATTCACCTGTTCAGTGAAGATTTTAAAACTGGAGACCAGTTTTTTAGCAATCATCAATGGCTCATGAGCTCCTCGATATAGGGTATTGTCACCTTTCTCCATAAACGTCTCCCACAATGGCTTGACCTTTATCTTAGTCTTTGCTTTCTTCTTTATAGACTTGGTCTTGATTCTATTATCCTCTTCAGATTCACCATCTTCCGAATACCCTATCCCATGCTTAAAAAATGCAACCTTAGATTCCACATACTCAGGCGGGCCTTATTAATTCATTCCTAACCCCATTCCAGGAATAAAATTCTGGTTCTTCACCATGTTCATAATTTTGGGATTCAACTCATCTTGGTAAATCATACAAATTTCAAAGCTCGGACTAAGAGGGATTTTTGAGGTGCTACCTTTAAAGCAGCAACAGCGACTTCAGTTTTAGCTGAGATGGTGACCACTCTTCCCTCATGTGGAAACTTAATTTTTTGATGCACAGTGGATGGGACACCTCTCAAGGGATGGAACCATGGCCTTCCTAGTAAGATAGTAAAGGTCACTAGGATATCAATAACATAGAGGTTAATCCAAACTTCAATAGGTCCAGTTCTGACCAATGCCCTGAATGTTCCCTCAACAGGCCTTTTGGTGTCATCATATGCCTTAATCACCACATCAGATGGCTTTAAATCTGCCACTGTCAATCCCAGCTTGGGCAGAATCTTTAAAGGGCAAACATTGATAGCAGATCCATTGTCCACCATCACATAACAGGTTAACTTTCCCTTCACTTCCGCCTTGATGAACAAAGGCTTGAGGTGATCTCTTCCTTCTAGAGGAAAATCCTCATCAGTAAACATAATAGCTCTATGGGAGCTTTTTGTTAATGAATCCACCAATTGTTCAAGGGTATGGCTTATAGGAACTTTTTTATAATCTAAAGCTATAACTAGTGCCTCCCAATGGGCTTTGGAGTGCATAAGCATCTCCCAGACACTAGAGAGAGTTTTCTCTTCCTTCTTGGCCTCAGCAGCTTTTTCGGCTTCCTTATCTTTCTCAGATTCTTCTTTTGAGTCTATTTACTTTTCTTTAGACTCAGCAGGTTTCATTTCTTCCTTCTTTTTCTCAAGTTTTCCAACTGGTGAAATTTTTTTTCTTCCTTCGTTCTTCCATAAATCAAGAGCTCCTCCCTCTTCATCATCAGAGCTCCATATATATAGGACATTTATATTGACCTCCACAGGCTGTTATTTCAGACTTAGGCATTTTGGTTTGAGTTTTGGTCGTATAGGTGTGGCATCAACTAAGGAGTTCAAGATTTGCTCCTCAGTTAAACTGGTGTTTATCATGAGTATGGATTGATTTAGTGGCGACACATTTCTATAATTGGGTAGGGGGTTATTTCTGGTGTTTGGTTTTCTATTTTTAGGATCTGTGATTTTGCCTGAGTCAATCAGATCTTGGATTTTTTCAAACGGGTGCAACTATCAGTGTCGTGTCCAATGTTCTGGTGGTATTTGTAATACAGTTTTGGGTCAACATTGGGGAATGATGGTCTTTGTGGTAGAGGTTGTAGCAAGTTATTCTCGATCAGTTTCTTCAAGACTTTAGAGAGAGGTATCCCTAGATTAGAAAATCTTCTAGGTTGCTGAACAACATTTATCTGTATGTTATTGCTTGAACCTATCCCACTGCTGGATCTGGTCCCTTCTCTACCAGAGGGTTTTCTAGTGAAGAATTTTCTTTCTTGTGTCAAGTCAAATTCTTTTTGGACCCCAAATCTATACGGTTCTTCAAAGTTTCAGATTCCCAAATCTTTCAACTTTCTGGAGAGTAGGAGCACGCATCCCTCCATTGCTATCACTAACTGATCAGTCTTAGCCAGCCAATATTTCATCTATGCTAGCTTTGCTCTCCACCTAACCAAGTAGTCGGCAAAAGGTTCATTGAACTTTTGCTTTATATTCTGTAAGTCTCTCAGAGATGCCTCCATCTGAATGTTAAGGCTGTATTATTTTACAAACGAGGCACATAATCCCTCCCAATCAGCTTGGATATGAGGTTCCAAGGAATAATACCACCTGACTGGTGCTCCTTTAAGAGACATGGAAAATTATTTGATAATTTGCGCTTTGCTCAAGCCAATTATTCTTTTATGGGTCACATACTGCTTAAGATATAGATGGGGATCTTCAACACCAGTGAACTTCTTCATATCAGGAAATCTAAATTTTTGGGATAGAGGGTCATCATCTTCTTCCAAACTCAAGTCGGAGTAGTTTATTGGAGCATCTATCCCTTCCTCCTTCATCTGCATATGCATCTAAGCCATAGTTTTAATAAGATCTTTAGCCCAATCTGGCTTTTCTACACTTTTCAGGGCATTCAACCTTTGTCAAGTAACCGGTTCTGCCAATAGAGTTTCCCAATCATCCTCTATTTCTTGCCTTTTCAGATTTTCATCATCAAGATTAAATGGTGGTGGTTAAGGCGGCTGCAGTTCTTGCCTATTCTTTCTTCTCATTTCTGCCATAATCTCTCACATTATAGTTATGGTCTATTCAACAATTTCTGCTTTTAGCTGTTCGGGATCAAAACTTGCGGATGTTGCCTCTTTCGACATTCTAACTAAAAGCCTAGTGTCAGAGCGAGTCCAAGCGGATGATTGATTTGGATCTATATCTACAACCACCACAATTTAGAAATATGCATGGCGTGTATGCATGATATGCAGGTTTACTTAACTATTTAAGAAAGAAAATAACCACTTATTCATATATAACACGTAACAAGACAAAACTCTTCAAGCAGTATCTCCACCCTTATTTCTTCCACATGTATAATCAATGGCGAGTTTCTTTTCTTAAGATTGTTGGCCTGGTTTTGATTATCAATAAGGGACATTTAAACCGACGGGTGTAACAAATCTCTCAAGATGGGGCAGATAAGTAGCAGTTCTTTGTAATAAAAACCAAGTCCATGTTCCATGGGTTATGATGGGCATTAAAGGCCTATCTTGGTATGGGTCATGTACAAATGGGCCCTTGTGGGCATGCAAGGCCCAACTTGATATAATCCATTTGCAAACAGGCTTGGATTTTATTGTAAGAATTGTTATATGGCATAAAACGCATGCAGTTGGAAAAAATCTTAGTGGATGTTGCTAAGTCATTTACATAAGCCGAGTCAAGGGTAACAAGCTATGGCTCCACAGCTAAATACCTCAGTTTGCGTCTCCTCACTCAGGGGTTCGAGCGATGTGGATAGTACGTGCCTTGAGTGACAATAATTGAATACTTCACCACCAAGTTTGAGTGAAACACAGGCAACAAAGCAAATATTATTATCTGGTTATTTGGGACTTGTATGCTCATTGTATGAAATGTGTAGTGAATGCAATAAAATGCAAAGGAAATAAGAAAATAATCAAGGATGATAAATTACAAAAAACTGGAATTAGTTTCTCTATCCCCAATGGAGTCGCCACTATAGGCGGTAGGGTTTAGTGCGCGCTCAAATGTTGGCGACCATGATACTATGCAAGCTTAGGGCTTGTTAAGAAATACAAAATGGGCTTGTGGCCTAGATCAGAGATGGAGTTGCCACCCGGATAAAAGTCGGGACACACTTTTATAGCAATTGAATTCCACAAAGGTACCAAGAAAACCGTCTTCAGAGATCGGGTTCGAAAACTAGGTATGGGCTTTGGAATACCCACCTAACCTAGCGGTTGGCCTCTTTGTATGTTTTGTATTTTATTACATTTGATTATTAAATTATTTCGTTATTAACGGGTGGGTCAACTTCTGGTGTATGGGGCCAAAATGCATTTAATGTAAAATTAGGTCGGCTATTGAAGAGGCGTCACCTCTTCGGGCCTAGGTTGAAGGGGCGTCACCTGTATGGGGCCAAAATGTATTAAAATGCATTTAATGTAAAATTAGGTCGGCTACTAAAGAGGCGTCGCCGCTTCAGGCCCAGGTTGAAGGGGCATCGCCTTTTGGGAAGAGGCAATCGCCTCTTCACCAGGCCTTAATTGGGCTTGGGCTAATGAGCTTGGGCTTAGGCGTTTAGGCTTTGGGTTATGGATTTTGTGCTAGGTTTAGGCTTCCAAGTTTGTTTTAAAGAAGGCTTCGGGTCCTTTTACATTTAAAATTTTGACTTGCTCATTATTGGACCTTTGTCGCAGGCCGTTCAAATCGGAGGTGTCTATAAACGTCCGGATAGATTTGGCACAATTCGAAAATTTGGAAGAGCAAATTGGAATGAATTTTAAATTAGGATTAGTTTGATAGAATTGATACAACTTTAAAAGTTTTAGGATAATTGGTCTATATTAGAGGATAAAATTGATAAGGTGAGTTTTAAATTTTTTGCTATGTCAGCCACTCTTATGCTATGTCAGATTGTCACGTCATTTCTGTCACAAGCTCAATGTCGTTTGGATAGATTTGGAACAACTCTCAAAATTAGAGGAGCAAATTGATACAAATTTAAATTTAGGATTAGATTAATAATTAACCTATAGTTCATGATGGATTTGATCATTTTTCCATTTTAAAGTGAAGACTCCAATTTATTTTGAATAATTTTGGTTAAATATGAGATTATTGATTTTGTTTAGTCTAGTAATTTAGGTGACGGAGAAATCCTGCACATATTTGAGCAAAAACTTAGCCATCTGAACCAAGCGTGTAGGCAAAAAAAAAACACAAAAAAATAACAATTTATTTTATTAAATATAATTTTAAAATTTTAATAACTAAAAAATTATATGATAATAACAATTTTTTGACATATAAGATAATAATATTTTATATAATGATCAAACTGTTATAGTATAATTTTAAAAAATTTAATTCAAATCTCTTCACCTTGCATTACAAATGGTGAAAGAAAAGAAAAATAATATGCTAAAATTAATTAACAATTAGATAATAAATTTCTTTATTTTTTTACTAAAATAATAAATTTCTTCATAACATCTTGCCTCTTTAATTTCCCAAACAATATATATATATATTCTAATGAGCTATATGGCCTTTTTTTATTGGGCTGGTGGATCCCACAAACGTAGCTAAAACATTAAAAAAAAAAAAGCACGAAGATCTTTAATCTCACCTCAAAAAAAAAAAAAATCCAGGTGATCTACTGCGTGACGCGTGTGATATACTTCCCACTTAGAGCTTCATATCACCAGATTCACAGCTGAATCGAGAGTCACCCGACAGCTAGATTTGAAAGAAGACGACCAAATTAAATGACGCCACGTAAAACAAAAAGTCAAAGCAACTGGTTCCACAAGCATCCGCATCTAACGACGTCGTCGTCACCTCAGCACTTTCCTTATCCTCCTCCCTCCTTAAAAAAAAAAAAAAAAAATAAACACCAAAATAAAGTGACGCTCCCCTCCCTTCTCTTTCTTCTGCTTAATATACACTACTACTTCACAGTGCACAGAAGCACTGTATCAGACTTATCTTTAAATGATATCCTAATAACACCTTCATTTTCACTTCTATTTACCACAATGCCATCTCGCTTACTCCCATCTTTGCCTGCGTTGCCTGTGTCTCCTCCGCCGACAAAAAACCACCACCACCACAACCGTGCTCACCTGCTTCCTTCTGTTTTAGCTGGAGCTTTATCTTTTACGCTTTTTTGTTGTATTATTGTTATTTTCTTTATTTACAGGAAATTGTCGCGTAAGCGTACAGCTCCTTCTGATCTTAAATCTCCTAATCATCAACAACAAAGCCACCAGCAATGCTGTCGCCGTTTCTCTTACTCCCTGCTTCGTAGCGCAACGGCGTCGTTTTCTACATCTAACCGGCTTGGCCACGGCGGATTTGGGTCTGTTTTCAAAGCTGTAATTCCTTCAACAAATGAAGCTTTAGCAGTCAAAGTTATGGACCCTAATGGTTCGCTGCAAGGAGAGCGTGAGTTTCACAATGAGCTGTCGCTTGCCTCTACTCTTACTTCTCCTCACATTGTCTCTCTTTTAGGGTTTTCTTCTGACCGCCGTAGACGGAAGCTGATTCTAGTGTATGAGCTGATGGAGAACAGGAGTTTACAGGATGCTCTGTTAGATCGGAAATGTGAAGAACTTATGAAATGGGAAAAAAGATTTGATTTAGTAACTGATGTTGCTAAAGGGCTTGAATATTTGCATCATTTTTGCAATCCTCCGGTGATTCACGGTGATATTAAGCCTAGTAATATTTTGCTCGATGCTGATTTTCATGCTAAGATTGGTGATTTTGGGCTTGCTAGATTGATGATAGAGGAAAATAATGTTGCTGAGAAGAAAGAAGTCGAGGATAATGGTTCGATTTTGGAGGAGGCTGAGAGTGTAGTGACTGGGTATGAGGATAGTAGCACTGTTATAGGAATTGATCGGTCGCCGGAGAGTTTTGCTGTTAGGGTTTTAGATTCTGATGCCTCGCCGGAGATGGTTGCTGCTGCAGCGGTAGTGTCACCGGAGATGGGAGTGGATAAGGGGAGTATTTTGGAGATGGGGTTTGATAAGGTTAGTGTTCAAAGTGGGAAAGATTTGGTGAATGGAGAAAAGAAAGGTGGGTCCAGAAGAGATTGGTGGTGGAAACAGGATAATGGAGGTGGGTCGGAGTCAGGAAAAGTGAAAGATTATGTGATGGAGTGGATTGGGAGTGAGATTAAGAAGGAAAGACCTAAAAGTGAATGGATTGCTTCTCCTAGTTCGGTGGATAACAATGTATTGAGAACGAAAAGCTTGACAGCTGAACCAAAGAAGAAGCATAAGAAAAGATTAGATTGGTGGGCTTCTTTGGACGAGGAAAGAATGCAGAACAAGGAGAAGTGTAGAAGGCCAAGGGAATGGTGGAAAGAGGAGTTCTGTGAAGAGCTTTCCAAGAAAAAGAAGAAAAGAGGACTTAACTCAAGTAATGGCGGAGATTCATGGTGGCAAAAGGATGATGATTTGACACAAGAGAGAAAGAAGAAGAAGAATAAGAGAAGCAGAGGCAGCATTGATTGGTGGTTGGATGGGCTTAGTGGGGAATTGAGAAATGCTAAAAGAAATAGTCACGATTGGCTAAGTGGAGAGATACCAAAGAGTGGTGGAGTTAGCAGCACTCCTAGTATGAGAGGAACTGTTTGTTATATTGCCCCCGAGTATGGCGGTGGTGGCCTGTTATCAGAGAAGTGTGATGTGTATAGCTTTGGTGTTCTTCTTCTTGTTGTGGTTTCTGGGCGTAGACCTCTGCAAGTAACTGCCTCTCCAATGTCAGAATTCGAGAGAGCTAATCTGATTTCTTGGGCTAGGCAACTTGCATACAATGGGAAGCTTTTGGATCTTGTTGATCCTTCAATACATACATTGGATACAGATCAGGCATTGCTTTGCATTACAATTGCACTACTCTGTTTGCAGAGATTGCCAACCAAGCGCCCTACAATGAAAGAAATTGTGGGGATGCTTTCTGGTGAAACAGAACCACCTCATTTGCCCTTTGAATTTTCGCCATCACCGCCGTCCAATTTTCCTTTCAAGTCTCGTAAGAAGGCCCGGTGAGTGTATTGGATTGATGACCTCATTTTAATTAATTAACTGTAGAGTTTAGGCATTTTCTAATTATCATGTTTGTAGAAATTGTCTCCAAAATTGAAATGAATACATATATGTTATTATGAATTTCACGCCATTCTATTTCTGCTCGGCAGTAGTTGCTTTCTTTGGTCCTACGTGTTCTGTTTTCAGTGTTTGACTTGTTATCAAGTATAATGATTACAGGCATAGTCACACTTGACTTTCGTGCCAACAAGTTGTTGAATTTTAGGAATCCCAGGATAAATAGTAAATGTAAAGGTGCATATATATCTATATATATATATGTAGACATAGCTTTTTACTTTCCAAGTAGTGATCCCACCACAAAGCTCTGAATCAACATGTTTGCCTCAATGTTGAAGTGCCCTTGGTGCTAAATTGAGCAGTGGTTTGCTTTTTGTGACTTTTGGACCTGTAGGGACCCAGAAGATATATCTTTTTTTGTTGTCTGCTTCCTTTCAAAAGTTTCCTCATTTTTAAGCTAACTAACATGAAATTCAGCCAGTGGGAACAAATCTTGGCCCAGTCTATCCTTTTGCAATATGATTATGTTGTCACATTATAATTAGTGTTGATATTCATCAACGTAGGCTCTAAATCTGACCCAAAAAAAAAAAACGTAGGCTCTAACACTTATGCAAGCCAGCACACACCTTCCCCTTGATAGTTGGACTAGTAGAAGAGAAAATTTTGTTGTATTTTTAAAATGCGGTTTGAAAGGATGCCCAACTTGAGGTTTCAGAAGCAAGTACTAAATTAACTTAAAGTTTTATTTAGGATTCAAATTCAATACAGAAATTGAACCATAAATCAAATCAATTGAGATTCTCAGAAAAATATGAGCTTTTAGGGTGATTTCTTTTTGTTCTTCTAAGATGCTTTAGATGATCTAAATTAGATCTCACCCAAATTCATTAAGCTGAAAGCCTCTGGGATGTATGCTCCTAGTTTTTCCCAGGGAGCTTTAACTTCTAGTGATTTTACACTGAACAAGTTTCCTTTCATTGAGATAATAGAACTAGTCACAACCTGCATATGATTTCTACGACTGCTAAGTGCTATGTCCTTTCTTTTTTTTCTTTCTTCTTGTTCTTTTTTTTTTTTTTTTTTTGTCAGAAGCCAATCAATAGTCTTGGATGTTCTAATCTCGCCCGTCAGAATATTTTCTGCATCACTGAGGCCTAAGAATCATATATTGCACATATAATTTGCTTTACTTGTCAAGCTTCATGACAAGTTCTTTTCAAAGCTATTCGCCCAGCGCATCATATCTAAAGAAATTAGAAAGTTACTCATAGTTTGTCATCTTAAAAGTGTCTATGCCAAGGAAGATGCTGAAAGAGCATTTGTTCCCTCATTTAGATTGTGGTGAAGAAGGCACAGAATTCCTTTGTCTAATGAATTTCTTATTAATTTATACGTGTTGCCATCTTTGGAGTATGTTGCAATATATTAATTAACTGTGATGCTTCTACTCTTGGTTAAATAAATGTGATTTTGCGTCCAAGTGATATCAATGACAAGGAATATTATTTCTGTTCATATTGCTTTAGCTACTTTCACAAGTCATGTCAGGTCACATGTCAATATTTTGTCATGTATTGGGAATTATTAGGACTCTTGTCATATTCACCGGCTTACATGAAAACTATTGTGTCTGTTGCATTATTTACTAGTTTATGAAAGGATCTTTCAAAGTCCGATGAAGATAGTATGTAAAAGCTGATGCACCATCACTAGCATGCTGATTAGAGTCATCATCAATTAGTTGGCTTATAATGATTATGGATGACTCTTCGTCTTGAACTCCAGCTATTTCTTAAGAACTAACCAAAAGTTTTGATCTAGTAATTTGTGTTTTGAAATTGAATCAGTTTCAATTTCCTCGTTTGCCTTGGGAAGGATCAATTTTCTTTGATGGTACCAAACTTTCAAACTGAGAAAACCTACAATTATAATTTGGCAAGTTAATCAACGGCTTCTTTTAATTTGCTTTTACCCTCTCTCATTTGGGTTTTTGACACCAGAGCCAAAACAGTACAGCTGCATAAGCTCAGTCGTGAGATAAGCTGAACATGTCCGTGCCTACAGGTATCTATTTGTCCAGTTGGGTTTTATTTCTGTATGCAGGGTCCTTTCTGGTTCAATCGCATTACTCCTGGGCCCTTGGCCACTTCAATTATGAAAATTGTTCTGTGTATGGTTCACAGGCATAATGATGCAACTGTAAATGGTTGCTCTAAGTAGTTGAGGATCCAACCTGTTGCCAATTGTCTAAACTGGTTTTTGTTGGTGGCTGCCAATATATTTCAATGCTTTCATGACAAGAAGTTGAAGTAGCTTTTCCTGTGACGCCATCCTTTAACTTCTTTTTTATTTCTTTTAACATCATAATAAAGTGACTCGCAGTTAAGATTTGAGTGGATATTATGAGATATTGAACTAGGTTGTAGTTTTTCAGTTGCAAGTGACATTAATTTAAGAAATGAAAGGGTGGTTCTCCCTTCTAATCCAACCCCAAAATCAAATGATCCAGCGCATCCCGGCACACACAGCTATTGAAATCAATGAAGGTAAAATTGGATCATGAATTACAAGTTAATGTTCAATTTGGTCCAATTCTAACTTCTTTTAATTGTACAAAATACACACACCACACATAATTAGTCAGGGATAAAACATACTCTTTCATAAAACTATGATAATTTTGTAAAAGTGTGCTAATCCATATAATTCAAACACCTTAAAGAATGAATGCTACACAGTGATTAACTTGCACCTCTTTAATTAGAACTATATATATAGATATGTATAAAATTGTCAAATTAATAAAAGTTTATTGAGAAACAAGTTTGAAACCTGAAGATTTTATAAAGATGAAGAATTGAAAAAAAAAAAAAAAAAAAAAAAAAAAAAAGAGTTCGCACATGCCTAGAAAATTTGTGGTATGGACCTCTGAAAATTTTTGCCTATACCTAGAGTGTGATTTCATTTATATACCAAATCAATAAATAAGAGACATTTAAAAAAGTGGGCTCTATTTTATTCCTTTAATATTGGCCATGATGTTAATAAATATTTATTTTTTAAAATTTTTAATTTTTTTGATTTTTCTTAAATCTAAAACTTAAGGTGCACTGAGGTGAATCCGTCAAGCAATAATTTAAATACATATAATTTGTAAATAATTTTTTATTTATTTTATTTTTTTAATAATGTAATTATAAAAAAAAAGGGGCATAATTAACATTAAAAGTAATATTAGAAGAATAAAATAGAGTTATTTTTTAAAATGTTTATTATTTATTAGTTTGATACATAAGTGGATCCAGGTGCAGGTAAAAATTTTCCGTGGACCTCCTATCTCTATCTGTGGACAGATTTGAATGCTCAGCCTAGCCGTTGAATGGGCGTCAGTCACGGTCCATGCCGAGTACTCCCAATAATCGTTAATTGGGCCTTTTCGCTACAACTTTCATAAATGATGAAATACGCTTACAATTGCTTGAAAATATAACAAGAAGTATAATATAAAAAATAAAAATCAATTCGCAATTATTATTTTGTTTAACAAATACAAGGAAATTTCACAAAGTATGACGTCAAAGTTGAATTTTGACCTTTTAATGCCATAAAAGAAAATTTTTACCATTTAACTAGTTAACCTTGATTATTAAAGGTTCTTTTCAACATTTGAAATACTAATATTTTGATTTAATTGCTTATTTTCTTAGAAAATAAGTTATATACTATTACATTTAATTATTAAATAATATATAAATACTTTTAATATTTTAATATTTAAAATATAAATTGAAAATCAATGAGAAAATAGTAAAATATATCAATACGTCCTTAGGGACAGTTTATTAATGTTTAGATCACTTCTCATTTAGCAGAGAAAATAAATAGAAACAAATATCTCAACTACTTATCATACTGAAGTAGACAAAAAATTTCCAGCATTTTTTACTAGCAACCACAAGGATCTCTATTTTTTCCTCTACACAAACTGCTCCCTTTATATCTTCCCACACACATACATCAATACGTGTATCCATCTCTCTGACATAGCAACAACAATAGAAAAGCAACATAAAATGGATCCTTATGCATTCCTCAGAATTTCAAGAAACCCAGATGGCTCACTCCACAGGAACCCTCCTTTTCCAGAGGTACCACCAGCAGACCAATTCATCCCCGATTCCACCGTACCCCAACTCGCTCTCTCCAAAGACATCCCTCTCAATCCAAACAACGAAACCTATATTCGCATCTTTTGCCCTGTCCTCCCTCCACCACACACCAAGTTACCTGTCATTATTTATTTCCACGGAGGTGGCTTTATCCTCTACTCTCCTGCCTCTGTTATCTTCCATGAGTCTTGCAGTCACATGGCTTCCCTTATCCCTGCTTTGGTCCTCTCCGTCCACTATCGCCTTGCGCCTGAACACCGCCTCCCTGCTGCATATGACGACGCCATGGATGCGATTATGTGGGTCAAAGATCAAGCAGTGAGGAGTAATAGTAATGGTGCTTGTGATCCTTGGTTGAAAGATTATGCAGATTTCTCAAAGTGTTTCTTGATGGGTAGCAGTTCAGGTGGCAATATAGTTTACCATGCAGGTCTACGTGCAGCAGATATTGATCTTTCTCCAGTTATAATCAGAGGGCTTATAATGAACGTGCCCTACTTCAGTGCGGTCGAGAGGACTGACTCTGAGATTAGATTGATGAATGACAGGATCTTGCCTTTGGCAGCCAATGATCTGATGTGGTCACTTGCATTGCCTGAGGATACTGATCGTGATCATGAATACTGTAATCCGATGGTTACAGGTTCAAATGATGAGAAGATTGGACGGTTGCCGGTGTGTTATATTAGAGGTTATGGAGGGGACCCATTGTACGATAAGGAGAAGGAGTTTGCAAAGAAGCTTCAATCAAACGGAGTAAGAGTAAAGTCAAGTTTTACGGAAGATGGTTTCCATGCTGTAGAGCTGTTCGATCCTTCAAAGGCAAAATCTTTTTACGATGATCTTAAGGTTTTTATCAATAACTTGTGTGCATGTTAATGTGTGGCCTTAATTTCTGGTTGGGTTTGTTTTCAATTTTTTTTTCTTTTACCATTACAAACTGGGATGGGAGATTTAAATCCAAGTCTCCAGATGTTATTACAGGAGCTTGGCTATTAGAGATAAGCATCAATAATTGTTTGTTTTCATCTCAAGCTTTGGCTTTGGCAATAAATAAGACAGAGAGTATTAGTGTGTACAGACTTGATGATATTAATTCATTGGTATGAGCTTTTTGTTGCCTTGCGCTACTGCTCTTAACCTACCAATTCATGCTAATTAATACATGCTTTTTGGCCTCTATCGATTTTCTTAGACATATTTTTTTATGTATTTAACTAAATTTTATCGAATTCATTTTGATACGAAAAAAATATAAAAGTTATAAAATTTTCTAATAATTAATTTAACATTTTATATAAACTTGAAGTCAAATAATGAGACCAATAGTACATAAATTTCTTCTATTAAAAATACAACAAAATGAATTGTTACGTTATTGACAGGAAATCAAGAATCGCTACTCAAACGCTGTTGTGTTGGCAAACACAATAAATGGGAAATGATATAAATAGTAATGGAGCTAAGCATGTAGCAATTTCTTGCACTAGATTCTGGTACAAGTTAAAATCCAATATATTAATTACTCCATACAAAACAATCAATAGGAAATGATAAAGTTTAAAGTATAAGTGCCATTAGATCGACACTAGAACTTGTTAGCTTTCCATCAATAATTTGTTTAGAGAATTTATTAAGTACTAATTTATCACACTATAACATTTGCTAACTTTTTAGCGACGGTGAATTCACTTTTCCCAACGATGTTTTATCTCCTCGCCATTACTTCTTGCTATTTATATTTCAACCTTTGCTGACGTAATTTCTGTCGCTAGAAGTAATTGCGTTGCTAAAGATAACACCATACAGGATTTGAGCATTTACACAAAAATTTATTTTTAATTTTTTATATGCTGTGTATTTATTTTTTTAATTTTAATTTCCATAAAAACAAATGGTGAATGACCCATGTCATCAAGGGGCCTACATACCCAAACACAATATTATGATTAGATTAATCACTACATATTGTGTCAATCTTATTGCATATCAGTTCGAAGTCACTTTTAATTTTCAACCTTTTTAATTAAAAAGACAATCAATTTAGCCCAATTAAAATTTAATTTTATCCTGGTTAATACCAAGATCTTGAAAATTTATCTAATAAAAATAATTTAACTTAGAGAAAGTTTGGTTTGTAAGAAAATAATAATAAAAATCAGAATAAAATAATTTCGATTTCTGATATTTGATTGATTAAAATTCACATTAAAATGGAAGTGGTAATGTGATTTGTTCATCAATGAGGATCACTCATTTCCTTTGCATTTATAAACAATGAATTGTCATCATTTTTATAAGAATCAATTCAAATTAATTATAAATTATTTAAACGTTTAAATTTATATATATAATAATAATTTTTAAAAATTATTATAATATTTTAGTAAATAAGTAAGTAATTTTAAAAATATATTATATGAGCATAATAATAATAATAATTTTTAAATAGATTCTCTCATTCCCATTTCATAGGAAAAATAATAATTTGTTAAAATTTTTATTTCATTATTATTTTTTATTTTGATTTCCAGTTCGGACTATTAATCAAACATGCTCTTATTCCAATCATTAAGTTGTACCTAAATAATCCCAAAATTACCTTATCAAGTTCTACATATAAGAACATGAGTTCATCTAAATTCCGTTAGTTAAATTTATATATATATATATAAGTAACGAAGAAATCACTCAAAAGAAAAAAAAAACAACGAAGAAATCAAAACTTATTTAACAAGAGGCATTTTTTTTAAAACAGACTAAATGTCAAATTTATCATAAGCTCATAACTTCATTCTGTTAACTTAGTTCAAAAATAAATAACTGCATTCCATTAACTAAAATAAAAATTTGTTTGCCATTTTAATCGAAAATAATTAAAAATAATTATTTTTAATCAAGTAATAAAATAAAGAAAAAAATAATATTATACCAAATTTATGGCCTTAAATGAACAATCAATGTCTAAATAGATGACGAATTATTAGGAAAATGGTTAAAAGTTGTCAAAAATAGCTCACATTACCGAAGTGGATAACCAATTTAAGTCTTAATTTAATTTTGTACCATCCAAAGTTGACTACGTACCTCTAAACATATATGCAAAACAGCACCTTCAAGCGGCCTGTTGTTGATCTTCTCTTCTTCGCACAGCATCAGCAATGTCGAAATTAAATCCATATGAGTACGTTAGCCTCATGCCCAATGGTGATGGCACCTATACTCGCCTTCTCAACTTCCCACCTGCAAAACTCAACGATGACCCTTCTACCGGAGAACCTGTTCTCTCCAGAGATGTCATTATTAACAGTGAAAGGGGCACCAAACTCCGCCTCTATCTTCCTATCAAATGCACTTCTCGTAACAAACGTCTTCCCATTGTATTTTACTTCCACGGTTGTACTTGGGTTCAATTTTCAGGTGATAACCCTGCCATTCACCTTGAACGTCAATGTACTGCAGGCACAATTCCTGCATTTATCATTCTCGTCCACTACGGACTCTCACCCGAAAACCGCCTCCCCATCCAATACGAAGAAGGGGAGGACTCCATTCTTTGGTTAAAAAAACAAATTGAAGACCCGAATGGCGATCAATGGATCAAGAATTATGCAGACGTCTCAAAATGTTTCATTTCTGGGTCCGGAAATGGAGCGAATATAGGGTTTTTCTCTGTTTTAAGAGTTATTGGAATGGATCTAAACCCCTTAAAGATTATTGGGGTCATCATGAATCAGCCATTATTTGGTGGGGAGCGAAGAACAGATTCAGAGATTCGTTTCGCTACAGATCAAATCATACCTTTGCCTGCACTAGACTTTGTATGGGAACTAACATTGCCTAAAGGTGCGAATCGTGATCATCCATACTGTAATCCATTGGTGGACGGACCACATAAAGAAAAGTTAAAACGTTTGCCTGCATGTTTAGTACTTGGTTTTGGAATGGATCCATTGATAGACAGGCAACAAGAATTTGTACAGATGTTAATGTACAATGGAGTTAAAGTTGATGCTCATTTTGACGAGTTTGGGTTCCACAGGATTGAGATTGTTGATCCTGAAAAACGTGTTATGTTGTTAAACATTATTAAGCACTTTGTTCATTCACAAATTGCTTATACAGCTGCACATAATGATCATTTACGCCCAGGTGATGCTGGTGATCATACAGCTAATCGAATAGATGAGTGATATATATATATATATAAGGGAGAGAGAGAGAGAGAAAATAATTTTAACATATGAAATGAATAATTAATGGAAGAAGATAAGCAGAGGGCTAATTGAATTTATGTCCGCTTTCAGTTCTAAGATTTTTCCTCTTCTTTTTTGTCACTCTTATGCGCCTGATGGCATTGAAGTTAGTCTATATCATATGCATATGTTAAGCCATAAATAACAATATTAGTATTTTTTTTAGTGGGATTACATGTAAAATTAGTACAATGTTTTACACTATTTCAACCAAAGGATTGTATAAATTTAATTAACCAATGATCCATGTTTTTTTCCTTAAATTTTATTACTTATTTCCTTTTTAAATTTTAAATTTTCTCATTTCTTAATCAATTTTTTAATGGAATTTCTTATTTAGTTCACGTTATTATTAAATTTCTCAATTTACCTTTTTTTATTATTTTTATATCATTGTAACATTATAGTTATTTTTTGCACAATAAATAAGCAATCGTTCTTGAGTTTGCAAGACTATAACTTTAAATTTTTTGAGCTAAATAATTATAAAATTTAAAGTAATACTATATATAAATTTTTTTTATTAAATTTTATAATTCAATATTTTTAGTATAAATGAAAATTTTGTGTTATATAACTAACTTAGAGGGTATGTTAATTGCAAAAAAAAAAACCATCTAATTGAATTTTAGCTCCATCTTTTTAATAATAAAGTATTTAAGGAAGTGAGGTAAAAGTCTAATTGTCACCTTATTATGTGATATAAAATTTAAATATTACTGTCCTTAATTTGTAAAATAAATTTTCACCTTTTTTAAATTTTTTCTTTTATTATACAATTCACTAATACTTATTTTGTATGACTAATAATAATAAAAAAAAAAGCATCTAACATACTATATATTTTGTACTTATCATTTTTTTCACAATTAAAAATTAAAGTACTTAATAGTAAATCATGTAAAAATTAATTTTATTTTTAGAAATTAATGTTATATTAATGTTTTATAGTAAAATAGTAATAATTCTAATTTATGAAATACAAAAGTATTTAAAAAATTGAAATAACAAACTTTTAAATGTCAAAAAAATAGACTTTTATAATTAAAAAAACATGTAATCACATAATACACCTTTTATACTTTTTTTTTCAAGAAAAAAATATACCATATGTAGAATCACACATTTTAGTATTTATATTAACAAAACTATAATTTTTCATTGAATTTATGGAGAAAAAAAAACTAATTATAACTGAATAAGTTGATCAGCCAATTTATACGAGGTTCAGTACCACCACACAAAGAACTTCAAAACCAAAAACCAAAATTTCAGAACCAAACCTTAGATTAATAATCCATTTATATATAACTGATCAATTTAATTATTAGCATTTAGTAATCCATTTATAATTGATCAATTTAATTATATTGCAATACAAAAACTTACTGTAATTAATTTGCATTATAATCATGAAACAATTAAATTCTTTATATTGCCTGTTACAAGCTTTACGTTTATTGAATCAAATTTCAGTAATTTGACTCCAAAAATTGTTTTGCAACAACTTAATCGTATGTTTCCTCAAAAAAAAAAAAAAAAAACTTTAATCATATGATAAATTCTTTTATAGTGTTTAAAACGGTACGAGCCAATAGCTCGTCCACACAGTCAATGTTATGGAACCCTGCATCATGGAACCACGATTGAACATCCACTCCAGATTTCATCATCATTCTCGCCAACTCTTGCATCCTCTCATGCATAATGTCTCCACAGAAACCAATCATCAAACACCTCTCTAATTTACCCATCTTCCTCTTATGCGAATTATCTGCTGCTGGATTACAATACGGATGATCTCTATCTGTACTGATAGGCAAAGATAATTCCCATAATAGGTCCACCACGGGTAAAGGCAACTGCGGATCATCAGCAAATTTGAGTTCCGATGGCTTCCTCTGATTCCCTCCAAACATGGGTTGGTTCAGAACCAACCCAGAAATCTTTAACGGTTTTAGATCAAAATATGAAGCTTCTAAAGCAGCGTGAAACGCTATATTCCCACCGCTACCACGTCCGCATAGATAGCACCTAGAGAAATCTCCATAATCTTTTAGCCACGGTTCGCCATTTTGATCTAAAACCTGTTGCTTCACCCAAAGAATTGCGTCCATTGCATCTTCATATTGAGCTGGAAGCCGATTCTCGGGAGCGAGACGGTAATCTAAAGAAACGACAATCGCAGGGATTTCGCTTGCAAACTCCGAGCAGGCGTGGTGAGGCTCTTCAGCAGCGGCAGTATAGAGTATAAAGCCACCGTCGTGGAAGTAGACAATTACAGGAAGACGAGCTACGGTGTTGTCGTTAGAAGGCAATCTAGTGGGTCTGTAAATGCGTACCCATGTTTTGTTTGTGGCATTTAGCGACAAATCTTTACAGACGAAAGTGTCCCCCCTGCTCGCCTCCGGATTTGCTTCTATAGTAGGAACGTTTAGCGACCGACTAATAGTGCCGTCGCTATTGGGAGTAATTTGGAGGTGGTCATATGGGTTTAATTGGACCGCTGTTGTGGCTTTAGCGGCGGTTAGATTGGATTGTGATAGTGTGGAATTCGCATGGAGCAGTGAGTTCAGAGGAGTTTGAGCCATTTTTTTTTCTCCCTATGTGTTTACACAGTCCTTTTCTATTGGAAGAAATGATTCATCGAAATATAATAAAAACATCCTTGTGGTATGGACACATCTGAGATTACCAAAGATTCATGTATTTTTCTATTCCATTTTTTTTCTTCTTTTTGAAAATATTTTTGTTTACCAAAATGAATTATAATAACTGAGAGCCGAAAGAATTGGAAATGGATGTTTGAAAATTTTCGTAGCCATAAAAATGAAGAGATTGTGGGCTTTTTCTAATACTGTTGACATCTTCTTATGGTATTGCTTCCAAGTTTTGGATTTGAACCAATATTTATGGAGCTTTGATGAACAGCATCTAATTTATTTATCAACAGTAGTTTGAGGCGATAATGAATGGATTATGTAACACCATTAGTTTTTGCCTTAAAAATTTTTAAGCCTACATACTATTTTTTTATTTTTTAAATTTTAAACTTTTCTTTAAAATTTCCTTAAAATTTTTTATAAACCTAAATTTTTAAAAAACTTTACAATTAAATAATATAAATTTTAAAAAAATTTCAACAATTTTAACCATTAATTTAAATATTTTTTGGTTAATTAACTATTAAAATTAAATTGATGAGTAAAATTTTATTATTGAACTATTAAAGTTAAATTATGAATAAGATTGATGAAATTTTCATATATATATATATATCATTTGATTTCTAAAATTTTAAAAAATTAAAATTCAAAAAAAGAATTTTAAAATTTTTAGAAAAATTATTATATAGACTTAAAATTTTTTAAAATTTATAATTCAGTTATATATATTTTTTGGAAAAATTTATCAATTTTATTTATTAATCTAAATAATTTTCATTAATTAACTATTCAAATTAATATTTCATTTAACTTATAGGACTTAGTCATAACAGTATTTTAAGATAAGGTCCAACATAATCCAAATTTAGAAAAAACAACTCTTGTATTTAGGACCCAAAAATTTTAAGATTTAATGTTAATTTCAAGATATAGTTGAGGGTCTAATTTGACCCTTTAACCATTTCATAAATTATAATTTTAACATGCAATTTTTTTAAAAAAAAATTGGAATGTCCTTTCAATAAAGTAGAATCATTTAGATTCCATTTGTTTGTGTCTCTGGAATATATTTTCAGAGAGAATATTTTTTGATGTTTGACTGCAATATTAGAAAATAATTAAAAAATATTATTATTTGTGACATCAACACTTTTTATTATTCAAATTATCTCTTTATATTGACCTAATGTATTTTTTTACAAATTATCTCTTTTATAATGTACCTGATGTATTGATATAAAATTTGTATGATAATTAATCTATACAAAAGAAAGAAAGAAAAAAAGAAGGGGATGAGAGGAAAAAAAATAAAAAAAAAGATAAAAAAGAAAAGAATGAGATAACGCGAAAAAATGAGAAAACAAAAATAAAA
>CATIWM010119304.1:0-14723 GCA_949671775.1 Mallotus repandus | reverse complement strand
AGGGTCTAACTTTCAGGCCCGATTGAAATGCGGGGCCTATAATATATTGACTCAGAGGCCTATGATGGATACTATAGCTCTGCCTATAACACGACATTTTTAGGCTCAAAATCCATCGTTTAGGGTTTCAAATTTTAGTTTGAACTTTTATGTTTATTTTTAGGGTTTTTTTAGTCTTCTTGCAATTTTCAGCGAGGGCTTTTTCTTAGACAGTACTTGTTTGTCATTTTCAAATATTTTGTGATATTTTTTTGAATTGATAATTAGAATTTCAATTTTCTCTAAATATTCGCAGACCAAACAACCCTGGAATATATGGAGCATTTAGATTTGGGAAAAGATTGCTCAATTCCGCTTCTAAAGGGTTTAACTTTTAGGCCCGATTGAATTGCGGGACCTATAATATATCAAAAAAAAAACTATCTCTGAGGCCTACGATAGATGCTATAGCTTTGCCTCTAACACTACAACTTCAGGCCCAAAATCCATTGTGCAGCGCTTCAAATTTTAGTTTGAACTTTTATGTTTATTTTTTGAGGGTTTTTTTTTGTCTTTTTGTACTTTTCAACTAGCGTTTTTTCCTAGATAATATGTGCTTGTCATTTTCAGATATTTTGAGACAATTTTGTTGAATTAATAATAAGAATTTCAAATTTCTCTAAATATTCGCGGACCAGATAGCCCTGAAATATATGGAGCATTTGGATTTGGAAAAAGACTGCGCAATGCGGCTTTAAAAGGGTCTAACTTTCAAGCTCGATTGAATTGTAGGACCTATAATATATCAAAACGAAGCTTACTTAAAGTTCTACGATGGGTGTTATAGATTTGTAATTAACATAATAGCTTCAGGCCCAAAATCCATCGTTTAGGGCTTGAAATTTTAGTTTGAACTTTTATTTTTCTTTTGGGGCTTTTTTGGTCTGTTTGCATTTTTTTGGTAGGGTTTTTTCATAGACAATATTTGTTTGTCATTTTTAGGTATTTGAGATAGTTTTTTTCAATTGATAATAATAATTTCAATTTTCTCTAAATATTCGCGGGGCAGACAGCCCTAGAATATATGGAGAGTTTGGATTTGGGAAAAGATTGCGTATTGTGGCATCCAAAAGGTCCAACTTTCAGGCCCTATTGAACTGCAGGGCTTATAATATATCAAAACGAAGCTGACTCAGAGGCTTACGATAGATGCTATAGCTCTACCTGTAACACGACAGCTTCAGGCCCAAAATCTATCATTGAGGTTTTCAAATTTTAGTTTGAACTTTTATTTTTATTTTTAGGCTTTTTTTTTGTCTTTTTACACTTTTCAGCTATAGTTTTTTCTACATAGTATTTTTTGGTCATTTTCAAATATTTTCAGACAGTTTTGTGAAATTGATAATAAGAATTTCAATTTTCTCTAAATATTCGCGGACCATATAACCTTGGAATATATAGAGTATTTGCTTTTAGGAAAAGATTGTGCAATGCAGCTTCTAAAGTGTCTAACAATTAGGCTTGATTGAACTGCGGGGCCTATAATATATCAAAATGAAGCTAACTCAGAGGCCTACAATGGCTATTACAGCTCTGCCTATAACACAACATTTTCAGGCCCAAAATCCATCGTTTAGTACTTCAAATTTCAGTTTGAACTTTTATGTTTATTTTTAGGGTTTTTTTTATCTTCTTGCAATTTTCAGCGAGGGTTTTTTCCTAGACACTATTTGTTTATCAATTTCATATATTTTGAGACATTTTTTTTGAATTGATAATTAGAATTTCAATTTTTTCTAAATGTTTGTGGATCAGACAACCCTGGAATATATGGAGCATTTGGATTTCGTAAAAGATTGCGCAATGCGGTATCTAAAGAGTCTAACTTTCAGGCCCGATTAAACTGTAGGGCCCATAATATAACAAAAAGAAGCTGACTCAGAGGCCTATAATTGATGCTATAGCTTTCCCTGTAACACTACAACTCCAGGCCAAAAATCTATCGTATAGGGCTTCAAATTTTAGTTTGAACTTTTATATTTTATTTTTTGGGTTTTTTTGGTCTTTTTGCACTTTTTAGATAAGGTTTTTTCCTAGACAGTATTTGTTTGTTATTTTCAGATATTTTGAGATAGTTTTGTTGAATTGATAATAAGAATTTCAATTTTTTCTCAATATTCGCGGACCAAACAGGCCTAGAATATATGAAGCATTTGGATTTGGAAAAAGACTGCACAATACGACTTTAAAAGGGTCTAACTTTCCAGCGTGATTGAACTGCAGGGCCTATAATATATTAAAACGAGGCTTACTCAAAGGCCTACGATAGGTGTTACAGCTTTGCCTATAACACAACCCCTTTAGGCCCAAAATCCATCATTTAGGGCTTGAAATTTTAGTTTGAACTTTCATTTTTGATTTTGGGGTTTTTGTGGTCTGTTTTCACTTTTCTAGTAGGGTTTTTTCCTAGACAATATTTATTTTTAATTTTCAAGTATTTTGAGATATTTTTTTCATAAGAATTTCAATTTTCTCTAAATATTCGGGAACCAGACAACCCTGTAACATATGGAGCATTTGGATTTGGGAAAATATTGCACAATACGGCTTTTAAAGTGTCTAAATTTCAGGCCCTATCAAACTGCGGGGCCTATAATATATCAAAAAAAAGCTGACTCAGAGGCCTATAATGGATGCTATAGCTCTGCCTGTAATACAATAGCTTCAGGCCCAAAATCCATCCTTGAGGGCTTCAAAATTTAGTTTGAACTTTTATGTTTATTTTTAGGGTTTTTTTTTTCTTTTTGCATTTTTTATCCATGGTTTTTTTCTAGACAGTATTTGTTTTTCATTTTCAAATATTTTGAGGCAAGTTTGTTGAATTGATAATAAGAATTTCAATTTTTTCTAAATATTCGCAGACCAGACAGCCCTGGAATATATTGTGCGTTTAGATATGGGAAAAGATTACGCAATGCAGCTTCTAAAGGGTTTAACTATCAGGCCTTATTGAACTGTGGGGCCCATAATATATTAGAATGAAGCTGACTCAGAGGCCTACGATGGATGCTATAGCTTTACATAGAACACTAGAGCTTCAGGCCCAAAATCCATCTTTTAGGGCTTCAAATTTTAGTTTGAACTTTTATGTTTATTTTTAGGGTTTTTTTGGTCTTTTTGCACTTTTCGGCTAGGGTTTTTTCCCAGACAGTATTTGTTGTCATTTTTAGATATTATGAGATAATTTTGTTGGATTGATAATAAAAATTTCAATTTTCTCTAAATATTTGTAAATCAGACAGCCTTGGAATATATGGAGCGTTTGGATTTAAGAAACGATTGTGCAATGCGGACGTCTTACTTTCAAGGCTAATTGAACTGAAGGCCCATAATATATCAAAATGAAGTTGACTCAGAGGCCAATGATCGATGCTATAGCTCTGCCTGTAACACGACAGTTTTACATCTAAAATCTATCGTTTAGGGCTTTAAATTTTAGTTTGAACTTTTATGTTTATTTTTAGGGCTTCTTTAGTCTTTTTGCACTTTTCTGCTAGCGTTTTTTCATAGAAAATAATTTTTTTTTACCATTTTTAGATATTTTGAGATAGTTTTATTGGCTTGATAATAAGAATATCAATATTCCCTAAATATTCATGGACCAAACAGCCTTGGAATATATGGAGCGTTTGGATTTGGGAAAAGATTGTGCAATACGGCTTCTAAAGGGTCTAACTTGTCGGCCCGATTGAACTCCAAGGCCCATAATATGTTAAAACGAAGTTGACTCAGGGCACTACAATGGATGCTATAACTCTGCCTATAACATAACAACTTCAGGCCTAAAATCCATCGTTGAGGGCTTCAAATTTTAGTTTGAACTTTTATTTTTATTTTTAGGGTTTTTAGTCTGTTTTAACTTTTCTGCTATGGTTTTTTCCTAGACAGTATTTGTTTGTCATTTTCAAGTATATTGAGACAGTTTTGTTGAATTGATAATTAGTATTTCAATTTTCTCTAGATATACGAGGACCAGATAGCCCTGGAATATATGGAGCATTTAGATTTAGGAAAAGATTACGCGATGCGACTTTTAAAAGGTATAACTTTCAAGCCCGATTAAACTGCAAGGACTATAATATATCATAACAAAGTTGACTGAGAGGCGTACAATGGAAGCTACAGCTATGCCTGTAACACAATAGCTTCAGGCCCAAAATCCATTGTTTAGGGCCTCAAATTTTATTTTGAACTTTTACGTTTATTTTTAGGGCTTTTTTGGTCTTTTTGCATTTTTCAACCACGATTTTTTCCTAGACTGTTTTTGTTTGTCACTTTTAGATATTTTGATACAGTTTCATTGAATTGATAATTAGAATTTCAATTTTCTCTAAATATTCTCGGACCAGACAACCCTGGAATATATGGAGCAGTTGGATTTGAAAAAAGACTACGCAATGCGGCTTTAAAAGGGTCTGACTTTTCAGGCCTGATTGAACTGCAGGGCCCATAATATATTAAAACGAAGCTGACTCAGAGGCCTACGATGGATGCTATAGCTTTGCCTGTAACACTACAGCTTCAGACCCAAAATCCATCGTTTAGGGCTTCAAATTTTAGTTTGAACTTTTATATTTATTTTTAGGGTTTTTTTTGTCTTTTTGCGCTTTTCAGCCTGGGTTTTTTCCTAGACAATAGTTGCTTATCGTTTTTAGATATTTTGAGATAGTTATGTTAAATTGATAATGAGAATTTCAATTTTCTATAAATATTCGTGGACCAGACATCCCTCAAATTTATGGAGAATTTGGATTTGGGAAAAGATTGTGCAATGCGACTTCTAAAGGGTCCAACTTTCAGGCATGAATGAACTGCAAGGCCCATAATATATCAAAATGAAGCTGTCTTAGAAGCCTACGAAGAATGGTAGATCTCTGCCTATAACACAACAGCTTCTAGCCCAAAATCCATCATTTAGAGCTTTAAATTTTAGTTTGAACTTTTATGTTTATTTTAAAGGTTTTTTGTCTTTTTGCACTTTTCAGCTAGAATTTTTTCCTAGACAGTATTTGCTTGTAATTTTCAGATATTTTGGGATAGTTTTGTTGAATTAATAATAAAAATTTCAATTTTCTCTAAATATTCACGGACCAGACAACCCTAAAATATATGGAGCGCTTGGATTTAGAAAAAACTGTGTAATGTTGTTTTAAAAGGATCTAACTTTCAGGCTCGATTGAACTGCAGGGCCCATAATATATCAAAACGAAGCTTACTCAATGGCCTATGATTGATGTCATAGCTTTTCCTGTAACACAACAGCTTTAGGGCCAAAATCCATTGTTTAGAGATTAAAATTTTAGTTTGAACGTTTATTTTTATTTTTGGGGTTTTTTCGATCTGTTTGCACTTTTCTTGTAGGGTTTTTTCCTAGAAAATATTTATTTTTCATTTTCAGGTATTTTGACATAGTTTTTTGAATTGATAATAAGAATTTCAATTTTCTCTAAATATTCACGGACCAGACAACCCTGTAATATATAGAGCATTTGGATTTGGAAAAAGATTGCATAATGCGGCTTCAAAAGGGTCAAACTTTCAGGACCAATTGAACTCCATGGCTTGTAATATATCAAAAAGAAGCTGAATGAGAGGACTACGATGGATGCTATAGCTCTGCCTGTAGCACGTCAGCTTCAGGCCTAAAATCCATCGTTGAGGGCTTCAAATTTTAGTTTGAACTTTAATGTTTATTTTTATTTTTTTTGTCTTTTAGCACATGGTTTTTTTCTAGACAGTATTCGTTTGTCATTTTCAAGTATTTTGTTGAATTGATAATAAGAATTTTAATTTTTTCTAAATATTCGCGGACCAGACAACCCTAAAATATATGGTGTGTTTGGATTTGGGAAAAGATTACGAAATGCAGCTTCCCAAGGGTCTAAATTTTAGGCCCGATTGAACTGTAGCGCCTATAATATATCAGAACTAAGTTGACTCAGAGGCCAATGATGGATGCTACAGCTCTACCTATAATACGACAACTTTAAGCTCAAAATCCATCGTTTAGGGCTTCAAATTTTAGTTTGAACTTTCATGTTTATTTTTAGGGTTTTTTTTTTGTTTGTTTGCATTTTTCGGCTAGGGTTTTACCTAGACAGTATATGTTTGTCATTTTCAAGTATTTTTAGATAGTTTTATTGAATTGATAATAAAAATTTCAATTTTCTCTAAATATTCACGGACCAGACAACCTTGGAATATATGGAGTGTTTGGATTTGGGAAAAGATTGCGCAATGTGGCTTCTGAAGGGTCTAACTTTCAGCCTCGATTGAACTGTAAGGCCTATACTATATCAAAACGAAGCTGACTCAGAGGTCAACGATGGATGTTACAACTCTGCCTGTAACACGATAGCTTCAGGCCCAAAATCCATCTTTTACGGCATCAAATTTTAGTTTGAACTTTTATATTTATTTTTTTGGGTTTTTTTTTCTCTGTCTGCACTTTTCTGCTAGGGTTTTTCCTAGACAGTATTTGTTTGCCATTTTCAAGTATTTTGAGACAGCTTTGTTGAATTGAATTGATAATAAGAATTTTAATTTTCTCTAAATATTCGTGGACCAGACAGCCCTGGAATATGGAGTGTTTGGATTTGGGAAAAGATTGTGCAATGCAGCTTCTAAAAGGTCTAACTTTTAGGCCCAACTGAATTAAGGGGCCCGTAATATAGCAAAACAAAATGAACTTAGAGGCCTAAGATTAATGGTATAGCTTTGCTTGTAACATGACAACTTCAGGCCCAAAATCCATCATTTAGGGCTTTAAATGTTAGTTTTAACTTTTATGTTTATTTTCAGGGTTTTTTGGTTTTTTGCACTTTTCAGCTAGGGTTTTTCCTATAAAATATTTTCTTATCATTTTTAGAAATTTTGAGACATTTTAATTGAATTGATAATAAGAATTTCAGTTTTCTCTAAATATTTGCAGACATACAACCTTAGAATTTATGGAGCATTTGGATTTGGGAAAAGATTGCGCAATACAGCTTCTAAAGGGTCTAATGTTCAAGTTCGATTGAATCATGGGACCCATAATATATCAAAATGAAGCTGACTCAGAGTCCTACGATGGATGCTACAACTCTGTCTGTAACGCAACAGCTTTAGGCTTAAAATCAATCATTTAGGGCTTCAAATTTTAGTTTGAACTTTTAGGTTTTTTTGGTCTTTTTGCACTTTTCAGCTACAGTTTGTTCCTAGACATTATTAGTTTGTTATTTTCAGATATTTTGAAATAGTTTTTATTGAATTGATAATAAGAATATCAATTTTCTCTGAATATTCGCAGACCAGACAGCTCTGGAATATATGGAGCGTTTGGATTTGGGAAAAGATTGTGCAATACGGCTTCTAAAGGGTCTAACTTTCAGGTCCGATTGAACTGTGATGCCCATAATATATCAAAATAAAGTTGACTCACAGTCCTATAGTGGGTGCTATAGCTCTGCCTGTAACGCGATAGCTTTTGGCCTATAATCAATCGTTTAGGGCTTCAAATTTTAGTTTAAACTTTAATGTTTTTTTTTTAGTCTTTTTGCTCTTTTCAGCTACGATTTTTTCCTAGATAGTATTGGTTTGTTATTTTCAAATATTTTGAGATAGTTTTATTGAATTAATAATAAGAATATCAGTTTTCTCTAAATATTCGCGAACCAGACAACCCTGGAATATATGGAGCGTTTGGATTTGGGAAAAGATTGCACAATGCGGGTTCTAAAGGTTCTAACTTTCAGGCCCGATTGAACTGCATGGCCCATAATAGATCAAAATGAAGCTAACACAGAGGGCCACGATGGGTGTTAAAGTTTTGCCTATAACATAATAGCTTCAGACTGAAAATCCATTATTTAGGGCTTCAAATTTAGTTTGAACTTTTATTTTTATTTTTAGGGTTTTTTCAGTCTGTTTGCATTTTTCTACTAGGGTTTTTTATAGATAGTATTTGTTTGTCATTTTCAAGTATTTTGACATAGTTTTGTTGAATTGATTAAAAGAATTTCAATTTTCTCTAAATATTCGCGGACCATACAACCCTGGAATATATGGAGCATTTGGATTAGGGAAAAGATTGCGCAATGCAGCTTCTGAAGGGTCTTACTTTCAGGCCCTGATTGAACTGCAGGGCCCATAATATATGAAAACAAAGCTGACTCAGAGGGCTACGATGGATGCTATAATGTTGGCTATAACATTAGACCTTCAGGCCCAAAATCCATCATTTAGGGTTTCAAATTTTAGTTTGAATTTTTATGTTTATTTTTAGGGTTTTCTTTTGTCTTTTTGCACTTTTCAGCTAGGGTTTTTTCCTAGATAGTATTTGTTTGTCATTTTTAGATATTTTGAGATAGTTTTATTGAATTGATAATAAGAATTTCAATTTTCTCCAAATATTTACTGACCAGACAACATTGGAATATATGGAGAATTTAGATTTGGGAAAAGATTGCGTAATACGGCTTCTAAAGGGTCTAAATTTTAAGCGCGATTGAACTGTGAGGCCTATAATATATCAAAACAAAGCTAACTTAGAGTCCTAAAATGAGTGTTATAGCTCTACCTGCAACATGACAACTTTAGGCCTAAAATCAATCGTTTAGGGCTTCAAATTTTAGTTTGAACTTTTATGTTTATTTTTAGGTTTTTTTTGTCTTTTTGCACTTTTTAGCTACAGTTTTTTCCTACACAGTATTGGTTTGTCATTTTCAGATATTTTGAGACTGTTTTGTTGAATTGATAATAAGAATATAAATTTACTCTAAATATTTGCAGACCATACAGCCCTGGAATATATGGAGCGTTTGAATTTGGGAAAAGATTGCACAATTCGGCTTCTAAAGGGTCTAACTTTCAGGCCTGATTGAACTGGATGGCCCATAATATATCAAAACGAAGCTGACTCAGAGGGCTATGATGGGTGTTATAGCTTCGCTTGTAACACAATAGCTTCAAGCCCTAAATTTATTATTTAAGGCTTTAAATTTTAGTTTAAACTTTTATTTTTATTTTTATGGTTTTTTCGATCTGTTTGTATTTTTCTGCTAGGGTTTTTCCTAGACAATTTTTGTTTGTCATTTTCAAGTATTTGAGACTGTTTTTTTAAATTGATAATAAGAATTTCAATTTTTTTCTAAATATTCGCAGACCAGACAACCCTGGAATATATAGAGCGTTTGGATTCGGGAAAAGATTACGCAATGCGGCTTCCTAAGGGTCTAACTTTTAGGCCCGATTGAACTGTGGTGCCCATAATATATCAAAACTAAGCTGACTCAAAGGAAAATGATGGATGCTACAGCTCTGCCTATAATACGACAGCTTTAGGCTCAAAATCCATCGTTTAGGCTTCAAATTTAGTTTCAACTTTCATGTTTATTTTTAGGGTTTTTTCGGTCTGTTCACATTTTTTAGCTATGGTTTTTCCTATAATGTATTTGTTTTTCATTTTCAAGTATTTTAAGACAGTTTTATTGAATTGATAATAAGAATTTCAATTTTCTCTAAATATTCGCGAACTAGACAGCCTTGGAATATACATGCGTTTAGATTTGAGAAAAGATTGCACAATGCGGCTTCTGAAGGGTCTAACTTTCAGCCCCGATTGAACTGTAGGGCCCATAATATATCAAAATGAAGCTGACTCAGAGGCCAATGATGGCTGTTATAGCTTTACCTATAACATGATAGCTTCAGGCCCAAAATCCATCGTTTAGGGCTTCAAATTTTATTTTGAACTTTTATGTTTATTTTTAGGGTTTCTTTTAGTCTATCTGCACTTTTCTGCTAGGGTTTTTCCTAAACAATATTTGTTTGTCATTTTAAAGTATTTTTAGATAGTTTTGTTGAATTGATAAAAAGAATTTCAATTTTCTCTAAATATTCGCGAACCAGACAGCCCTAGAATATAGAGCGTTTGGATTTGGGAAAAGATTGCGCAATGCAGCTTTTAAAGGGTTTAACTTTCAGGCCTGATTGAACTGCGGAGCCTAAAAGATATCAAAACAATGCTGACTTAGAGGCCTACATTGAGTGTTATTGCTTCGCCTATAACACAACAGCTTAGGCCTACAATCCATCGTTTAGGGTTCAAATTTTAGTTTGAACTTTTATTTTTATTTTTAGGGTTTTTTTTGTCTTTTTGAACTTTTCAGCTATGGTTTTTTCCTATACAGTATTTGATTGTCATTTTTAGATATTTTATGACAGTCTTATTGAATTGATAATAAAAATTTCAATTTTCTCTAAATATTCACGGACCAGAAAACCTTGGAATATATATAATATTTGGATTTGGGAAAAGATTGTGCAATGCGGCTTCTAAAAGGTCTAACTTTCAGGCCAGATTGAACTGCAGGGCCCATAATACATTAAAACAAAGCTGACTCTTAGGCCTACCAATGATTTTATGGCTCTACTTATAACATGACAGCTTCAGACCCAAAATCCATTCTTTAAGGCTTCAAATTTTAGTTTGAACTTTTATGTTTATTTTTAGAGTTTTTTTTTTTTGTCAGTTTGCACTTTTCTGCTAGGGTTTTTTCTAGACAGTATTTGTTTGTCATTTTCAAGTATTTTGAGATAGTTTTGTTGAATTGATACTAAGTACTTCAATTTTCCTAAATATTCGCGGTCCAGATAGCCCTGGAATATATGAAGCGTTTGGATTTGGGAAAAGATTGCGCAATGCGGCTTCTAAAGGGTTTAACTTTCAGGCCCTATTGAACTACGAGGCCCATAATATATCAAAACAAAGTTGGCTTAGAAGTCTACAAAGTATTCTATAACTATCCCGATAACATGAGAACTTTAGGCCCAAAATCCATCTTTTAGGGCTTCAAATTTTAGTTTGAACTTTTATGTTTATTTTTAGGGTTTTTTTGGTCTGTTTGCATTTTTTGGCTAGGATTTTTTCAAATATTTTGAGATAGTTTTATTGATTTGATAATGAGAATTTCAATTTTCTCTAACTATTTACAAACCAGACAGCCTTGGAATATATGGAGCATTTGGATTTGGGAAAAGATTGCACAATGCGGCTTCTAAAGGGTCTAACTTTCAAGCTCGATTAAACTGCAGGGCCTATAATATGTCAAAATAAAGTTGACTCAGAGTCCTACGATGGGTGTTACAGCCCTACTTGCAACGTGATAGCTTTAGGCCTAAAACCAATCGTTTAGGGCTTCAAATTTAGTTTGAATTTTTATGTTTATTTTTAGGTTTTTTCGGTCTTTTTACACTTTTCATCTACGATTTTTCCTAAATAGGATTGGTTTTATCATTCTTAGATATTTTGAGATAGTTTTATTGAATTGATAATAAGAATATCAATTTTCTCTAAATATTCGCGGACCAGACCACCCATGAATATATGAAGCGTTTGGATTTTGGAATAGATTGCGCAATACGGCTTCTAAAGGGTCTAACTTTTAGGGCCGATTGAATTGCACGACCCATTATATATCAAAACAAAGCTGGCTCAGAGGGCTACGATGGGTGTATAGCTTTTCCTGTAGCACAACAGCTTCAGGCCTAAAATCCATTGTTTAGGGCTTCAAATTTTAGTTTGAACTTTTATTTTTAGGGTTTTTTCAATCTGTTTGTAATTTTTTATAAGGGTTTTTCCTAGACAGTATTTGTTTGTCATTTTTAAGTATTTTGAGATAATTTTGTTGAATTGATAATAAGAATTTCAATTCTTTCTAAATATTTGCGGACCAGACAGCCCTGGAATATATAGAGCGTTTGGATTTAGGAAAAGATTGCGCAATGCGGCTTCTGAAGGGTCTAACTTTTAGGCCCGATTAAATTGCAGTGCCCATAATATATAAAAACGAAGCTGACTCAAAGGCCGACGATGGATGCTATTGCTCTGCCTGTAACACGATAGCTTTAGGCCACAAATCCATCATTTAGGGCTTTAAATTTTAGTTTGAACTTTTATGTTTATTTTTAGGGTTTTTTCAGTCTGTTTGCATTTTTCAACTAGTGTTTGTCCTAGACAGTATTTGTTTGTCATTTTCAAGTATTTTGATACAATTTTGTTGAATTGGTAATAAGAATTTTAATTTTCTCTCAATATTCGTGGACCAGACAGCCCAGTAATAGATGGAGTGTTTGGATTTGGGGAAAGATTGCGCAATGCGGCTTTTAAAGGGTCTGAATTTCAGGCCTGATTGAACTGTAAGACCCTAAATATATCAAAATGAAGCTGAATTAGAGGCCTACACTAGGTGTTATTGCTTTGCATGTAACACAACAACTTTAGGGCCAAAATCCATCGTTTAGTGTTCAAATTTTAGTTTGAACTTTTATTTTTATTTTTAGGGTTTTTTTGGTCTTTTTGCACTTTTTAGCTAGGGTTTTTTCCTATACAATATTTGTTTGACATTTTTAGATATTTTGAGAAGGTTTTATTGAATTGATAATAAGAATTTCAATTTTCTCTAAATATTCGCAGACTAGACAACCCTGGAATATATGGAGCATTTGGATTATGGATAAGATTGCGCAACGCGGCTTCTAAAGGGTTTAACTTTCAGGCCCGATTGAACTGTAGGGCCCATAATACGTCAGAACGAAGCTGACTCAGAGGCCTACCATGGCTTTTATGGCTCTACTTGTAACACGATAGCTTCATACCTAAAATCCATCGTTTAAGGCTTCAAATTTTAGTTTGAACTTTTATGTTTATCCTTAGGGTTTTTTTGTTCTGTTTGCACTTTTCTACTAAGGTTTTTCCTAGACAGTATTTGTTTGTCATTTTCAAGTATTTTGAGATAGTTTTATTTAATTGATAATAAGAATTTCAATTTTTTCTAAATATTCACAAACCATACAACCCTGGAATATATGGAGCATTTAGATTTGGGAAAAGATTACACAATGCGGCTTCTAAAGGGTTTAACTTTCAGGCTTGATTTAATTGAAGGGCCCATAATATATCAAAATGAAGCTGACTTAGATGCCTACAATGGATGATACAACTATGCCTATAACATGAGAGCTATAGGCCCAAAATCAATCGTTTAGGGCTTTAAATTTTAGTTTGAACTTTTTACATTTACTTTTAGGGTTTTTTTTTTTATCTTTTTACACTTTTCAGCCTTGGGTTTTTCTTAGATAATATTTGTTTATTTTCAATTTTTAAGACAGTTTTATCAAATTGATAATAAGAATTTCAATTTTTTATAAATATTTGTAGAGCAGACAACCATGGAATGTATGGAGCATTTGGATTTGGGAAAAGATTGCGCAATGCGGCTTCTAAAGGGTCTAACTTTCAAGCCCGATTGAACTGCAGGGCCCATAATATATCAAAACGAAGCTGACTCAGAGGCCAACAATGAATGTTATAGCTCTACCCATAACATGATAGCTTCAGGCCCAAAATCCATCGTTTAAGGATTCAAATTTTAGTTTGAACTTTTATGTTTATTTTTAGGGTTTTTTTTTGTATGTTTACACTTTTCGGCTAAGGTTTTCTCCTAGGTAGTATTTGTTTATCATTTTAAAATATTTAGAGATATTTTATTGATTTAATAATATGAATTTCAATTTTCTCTAATTATTTGCAGACCAAACAACCTTGGAATACATGGAGCATTTGGATTTAGGAAAAGATTGCGCAATGCAGCTTCTAAAGGGTCTAACTTTCAAGCCCGATTGAACTGAGAGGCTTATAATATGTCAAAAAAAACTGACTCAGAGTCCTACGATGGGTGCTATAGCTCTGCTTGTAACATCACAACTTTAGGCCTAAAATCAATCGTTTAGGGCTTTAGATTTTAGTTTGAACCTTTAGGTTTTTTTTTAGGTTTTTTTTGTCTTTTTGCACTTTCAGCTACGATTTTTTCCTAGACAATATTGGCTTGCCATTTTCAAATATTTTGAGATAGTTTTGTTGAATTGATAATAAGAATATTAATTTTCTCTAAATATTCGCGGACCAGACAACCCTGGAATATATGGAGTGTTTGGATTTGAGAAAAGATTGCGTAATGCGGCTTCTAAAGGGTCTAACTTTCAGGCTTGATTAAACTGTGGGACCTATAATATACCAAAACAAAGCTGACTCAGAGGCCAATGATGGATACTATAGCTCTGCCTATAACACGACAGCTTCAGGTCCAAAATCCATCGTTTAGGGCTTCAAATTTTAGTTTGAACTTTTATGTTTATTTTTAGGGTTTTTTCGGTCTGTTTGCATTTTTTCGCTTGGGTTTTTATTAGACAATATTTTTTTTTCATTTTCAAGTATTTTGAGATAGTTTTGTTCAATTGATAATAAGAATTTCAATTTTCTCTAAATATTCGCGGACTAGACAGCCTTGGAATATGTGGAGCATTTGGATTTGGGAAAAGATTGCGCAATACGGCTTCTGAAGGGTCTAACTTTCAAGCCCGATTGAATTACGAGCCTATAATATATCCATATGAAACTGACTCAGATGCCAACGATGGATGCTATAGCTCTACCTGTAACACGACAACTTCATGCCTAAAATCCTTCGTTTACGGCTTCAAATTTTAGTTTGAACTTTTATGTTTATTTTTAGGGTTTTTTTGGTCTGTTTGCACTTTTCTGCTAGGGTTTTTCCTAAACAGTATTTGTTTGTCATTTTCAAGTATGTTGAGATAGTTTTATTGAATTGATAATAAGATAGTTTTTTTGGCTTTCTTTCTTT
>CATIWM010119287.1:0-19794 GCA_949671775.1 Mallotus repandus | reverse complement strand
AATTATTAAATTAGTATTGAAGTATGTATAATAATGTTTTAGTAAAAAATAATATTAAGTAATTACTATAATTTTTTATATTAAATTAGTTTTTTTGAAATAAAAAATTATTAAATTAGTATTAAAGTATGTATAATAATGTTTTAGCTAAAAAATAATATTAAGTAATTACTATAATTTTTTTAATTTTTTAATAGTTTAGAAAAAATATTTTGAGTGATTTAAGGTAAAAAAATACGCAATAGATGCATAATTTTAGAATTTGAGTAGTATTAAAATATATATAATAATATTTTTAGTTAAAAAATAACAGTAAATAATCATTAAAAATATTTTATTTTTAATAAAAATTAAAATTTTATAATATTTTTAGCAGAGTTTTGATTTTAAACTAACATATAATATATATAATATGAATAAATTTTAACATATCATTATTATATTTTTAAATATACACTAAGTGTTATTTAGTTTATTAAAATTAATATTTCTTAATAAATTAATATTTAATTATTTTATTGATTAATTTTTATTTAACTTCATTGCTGTTATTATTATTATTTTTAACTTGTTCCAAAAATTATTAATTTAGAAAGATTTTAGGTTATTGCATAATCTTCCAAAGTGAATTTGCATATCATCTAACTGACAAAAGGTCAGGCTTGACTTGTTGCAACGCTTTAGATTTTATCTGATCTAAATCCCTTTTTTTTTTTAACATCATCTAAATCCTACAGATTATCAATTTTTTTGAACATCATCTAAATCCTACAGATTATCAATGGAGATTGTGACTACTGTTGGTGGTGCAATCCTCTCAGCTTCATTGCAGCCTTTGTTTGATAAGTTGGCCTCTCATGACCTGCTCAACTATGTAAGAGAAGGGAAAGTCTTGGCTGAGCTGAAGAAATGGGAAAGTATGTTGAGAAAAATTTATGCAGTTCTTGAAGATGCAGAAGAGAAGCAAGCGATGAATAGACTAGTGAAAATTTGGGTGTGTGAGCTCAGAGACTTGGCTTATGATGTAGAGGATGTGCTTGATGAATTCGCTACCGAGGCTTTGCGTCGCAAATTGATAGCAGAACCTCTTACCAAGGTAAGGAAGTTTATAAATTTCACTGCTTGTTTTGCTGGGATGAGCCCTAATGCTATAAAGTTTAATGCTTTGATGCTCAGCAAGATAAAGGGTATTACTGTTAGATTAGAAGAGATTATAGCACAGAAGGATGAGCTTGATTTGAGAGAGAGTTGTGTAGGGAGGATTGTGAGAGAAAGAAACCCCACGACTTCTTTGGTGAATGAAGCAAAGATTTATGGTAGGGAGGAGGATCAGAAGGCAATACTTGATTTGTTGAATGCAAATGCAAGGGATGCTGGTATTTGTGTCCTGCCCATCATTGGTATGGGGGGTATTGGCAAGACAACTCTTGCTCAACTCGTTTTCAATGGTGCTGGATCGGAATTTGATGTTAAGGCTTGGGTTTCTGTTGGTGAGGATTTTGATGTGCTTACAATGACTAAGATGGTTCTCCAAATGGAGGGTTCTGATGCCCAAGATTTGAATTTTCTTCAGGTGAAATTGAAGGAGAAATTAGATGGGAAAAAGTTTCTGGTTGTTCTTGATGACTTATGGAATGAAAACTATGAAGATTGGACACTCTTGTATAGTCCTTTTGAGGTAGGCGCACCAGGGAGTAGGATCATTGTTACAACTAGAAATCAAGATGTTGCATCTATGGTGGGTACTATTTCATCTCATTTTTTGAAGGAGTTACCATATGGTGATTGCCTATCTGTATTTTCTCAGCACGCACTGGGATCAGCACATTTGGATTTGCCCTTGGATTTAGAAGAAATAGGAAAGGAAATAGTTCGAAAGTGTCAAGGATTGCCTTTGGCAGCTAAGGTCCTTGGAGGCCTTCTACGAGGTAAACTGGATCGTGGCTTGTGGAAAGAAGTATTAGAAAGCAAGATATGGGATTTGCCTGAAGAGAAATGTGGTATTATTCCAGCATTGAGATTGAGCTATTCTCATCTTCCTTCCCATTTAAAAAGATGCTTCGCCTACTGTGCAATTCTCCCTAAAAATTATGAATTTGATGAAAATGAGTTGGTACTACTGTGGATGGCAGAGGGTCTTTTGCTGCATCCGAAAGGAAAGAAGCATATGGAAGACTTAGGTCATGAGTATTTTCATGATCTACTATCAAGATCATTTTTCCAGCAATCATCTAACAGTAAATCACAATATGTAATGCATGACTTAATGAGTGATTTATCTCAATTTATTTGTGGAGAAACATGCTTTGTTTTGGATGATAAGTTTGAGGGAGCAAAATCATGTGGAAAGGTGCGCCATTCATCATTTACTCCTCAAAATATGGACATCGCACAAAGATTTGATGTTTTCTATGAGATGAGGAGCTTGAGAACATTTTTAGCTCTACCAAAATCTCGTTCATCACTTCGTTACTCAATTCCTCACAGCTACTTAAGTAGTATGGTGCTGTATGACTTGGTGCCCCAATTAACTTGCTTAAGGGTACTATCACTTGCTGGTTATTGGTTAATGGATTTGCCAAGTTCCATTGGTGCCTTGAAGCATTTAAGGTATTTGAACTTGTCTTACAGTGAAATTGAAATGCTGCCTGAATCAGTGAATAAACTCCTCAACTTGCAAACATTGAGGTTAAAGGGATGTAGGAAACTTCTTATGTTGCCAACAGACATTGGCAACTTGAGCAACCTGCAGCACCTTGATATTAGTGACACAGCGAGGTTGCAAGCAATGCCACAGCAAATAGTTAATTTGACAAACCTCCGCACATTGCCTAAATTTATGGTGGGAATTGGAAGTGGAATCGGGATAGCAGCATTGAAGAGTTTTCCTTTTCTACAAGGGAAACTTCAAATTACAGGATTGGATGGTGTTGTACACGTCCGTGATGCTGAGCTTGCCAAACTGAATGAGAAGCAGGGTCTTGATGAATTAGAATTAAAATGGACTGATAATTTTTGCAGTTCACGGAATGAAAGTGATGAACATCAAATCCTCAACTCACTACGACCTCATACTGATCTAGCAAGTCTTTCAATCAGATCATATGGAGGTACAATATTTCCATCATGGATAGCAGATCCTTCATTCAGTAGCATGATGCACCTGCAGCTTTCTAATTGTCGTAACATCACATCTCTGCCATCACTCTGGCTGCTGCACTCACTTAGAGATTTGAGCATAGAAGGCATCCATGGGGTGAGAGAAGTGGGTGTTGAGTTCTATGGGGATGGATTTTCATGTCTGGAGACCCTAAAGTTTGTGCATATGTCAGAGTGGAAGCAATGGTCTTGGTCTAATGGCCTCAATGAAAAGGCTACAGGACACTTTCCTAATCTACGTGAGCTTACAATATCTGGCTGTTCCAAGTTGGAAGGAAAATTGCCAAGATATCTTCCTTCCCTTGAAAAACTTGCTATTCAGCATTGTCCACTGTTAGAAGATTTTCCTGAAGCTCTGCCATTGCTTGTGGATTTGACTGTTGAAGAATGTCATGAGATGGTTCTTGTAAATATGCCTGTTCTCCCTTCTCTCACTACTTTAAATATTAACAGAATTTCAGGCCTTGTAAATTTAAATAGAGTGCTAGGACATGATTTTGTGGCACTTGAAGATTTGCAGATTAAAAATTGTGGTGAACTTACATGCATGTGGCAAAAAGGGAATGTTATCAACAAACCCACTTGTTTGAAGCAGTTAAAGATCAGGAATTGTGAGCAGCTTCTGTCGCTGATAGATGGAGAGGAAGGACTTGTGCTATGTAATCTGGAAGTTTTGGTGTTAGAGAAGTGCTGTAGCTTGGAGAAGCTGCCAAATGGGCTTCACAGCCTCACCTCACTTAGAGAATTGATTGTCAAAGAATGCCCAAAAGTCAAATCATTTTCAGCAACATGTTTGCCTTCTAGTCTTGAAGTGCTGAGCATAGTACCAGGTTTTCGGTACGACTTCCTCAGACCTCTCCGACAAATTAATATTCTCTTCGGTGACTATAAAGCAAAGTTCTATGCTGAAGGATGCCCATCTCTCACATTATTTCCTGCTGCTCATTTCCCTGATTCACTCAAAAGTCTCTATATTTCCCATTTTACGACAAGATCATTAGAGTTGTCATTACACAACAGGCTTTTGCATCTCACTAAATTAGCAATAACTAACTGTCCTGAGCTAGAGTCATTTCCAGAAGATGGATTGCCTGTCCCCAATCTTGTGGAATTTATCATATGGGAGTGTCAGAATTTGAGATCGTTACCAAATGGAATGCAGAATCTCAAGTCTCTTCAGTTTTTAGAGATATATGATTGTGGATGTTTGTTGTCCTTCCCAGAAAGAGGTTTGCCTCCAAGCCTAGATGAACTTCGGATATTTCATTGTGGAGGTCTAGTATCCTTGTCTGAAATAGGTTTGCTCCCAAACCTAAATAAGCTTGTGATCAGGAATTGTGGTCTGGTGTCCTTTGGCCAAGGGGATCTGCCTTCAAGCATAACTATGCTTGAGATTTGGGAATGTACTAGTCTGACGCAGCCAATATCAGAGTGGGGACTCCACAGACTCACATCTCTTAGTGATTTAACAATCAATAATGCAGGTGCTAGTACGGATACATTGGTTTCCTTTCCAGATGATGATGGTCTATGGCTTCCCACTTCAGTGAACTCTCTTTGGATTATTGGATTCAAGAATCTTAAATTCATATCCTGTGGCCTCCAAATCCTCACCTTTCTTCAACATCTTAGAATTATCCACTGCCCTAAACTCCAGAACTTGCCAAGGAAGGGCCTCCCTGCCACACTTGGATATCTAGGGATCGAGTCCTGCCCACTTCTTGAGGCACAGTGCTTAAATGAGAAAGGAGATTACTGGCCCAATATTGCCCACATTCCAATTGTTTCAATCCATTGAGTTCTGCATGACAATGCATTGGAAAGCTGAAGAGAGTGTATCAGGTACTATTTATTTGAATCGTGACATAACATTCAGTCGCATATTTGCTCCATCACCACATTTCACATTTTCAAATTCCTGAAATCTTCTAATTGTGTTCCTTACTGTTTCTAGAGCACCCTTGACATGCAAGTATGTATAAAAAGGAGAAGTTGCTTGTATGAAGTGGACTAAATGAAGAAAAGAAAAAAAATTAAGAAAAAAAATTGGGTCAAAACCAAGAACGCCATATTTTCTTAAACCAGAGAAAAGCTATGTAAAGATTAACCAAAAGCAACTATTGTTTGCGGCATCTTTCACGCTTCTTTTTTTCTTTTTCTTTTTTCCTTTAAATCACCTGCATTTGTGGTGTTTGCTTCTTTGTCATAATTGACTTCTGTAGTACATTTGTAGTTCTTGTTCTGATATTTATGTCACTCCCTGATATGTATGTTGTTCTATGTTTTCAGTAAAATTGTTAGTATATTATTGAAATTATATTTTCTTTTGAGCATTGCCTTTAGTCATAGTTCCACAGGCCCTAGTAGTTTTGGTTGAATTATGTATCCTCTACAAAACAGTGATTGCAAAGCCATTAATTTTAGTTAAATTTAATTTGGTGTATGTTCAGTATCCATTAATTGATGGAGTTGCTTTTGATGAAGTAACAATCTTTCTCTCTAATCTCGCACATTCTGAAACATACACACTCATCTCTGTCAACATTTATCTTCTGATATTTCTTGTTGTTTTTGTGTGCTAGCTTGGCAACATTTATTAAATTCTGATAGAACTCCCTTTTATGTTTTAATACAGAGTGCACAGTTCTTCCTTTGTGTATACGTGGGCCTTGGATGCATTTTGGGGTAATCGAATTACTGGTATCTGTTATACAGCAAAACAATTTTGACTTTACTGAAGGTCAGACATATCACTTATTTCCAGCACAGTAAGCATATTTTAGTTTGTAATGAAAAATCCTTTCAGAATTGAGATTTCATTTCAGTCAGGTCAGAGAATGTTTGTTTGTTTTGTTAGGCGAGCATCTGATTGGGCTAGCCTGACATACTTGCATCAATCTGCTTTCCATGAAGAATCTTGTTCAACCAGACAATATTAATCTTTTATGATTGGCATCAAGCCATCAATCAATATCAGAGATCTGGGGTAGCCAAAACTTGAGCATTTCAAAAGACTGACTTGTGAAAGACAGGCGAGTTTAGATTCTGCTGTAAATATAGCATTGCAGTTCATTTTATGCAATCTTTTGTATTTTAGAATTCATTTTGCTAATGCTTAGATTATAATCTTCTAATCTCAAATTCAATAATGAGGATTTCACTTGTAAAAGCTCCATCCTCAGGGCCAGTGGCAGATGGGGTCAGCTTCTGATGTACGTATACATGGTAGTCCATTTTATGCAGTCTTTTGTACTTTTAACAGTTGAATCTATTTTCTCTATTTGCTATTGCACAGTTTAAAACTTTTGGCATTTGTTCAGACTTTCTCAGGCTTTACTATGAATAGCTGTGAGAATTAGGGTATAGTGATCTTCTTTTTTCTCCAATTTACATGCTTTGGTGCAGCATTTGTCCAAATAAACAGCCAAAGATAAGAAAACCCGGAAAAAAAAAATCAATGGCTTTTAAAAAAATTCTTTTGTAAACTGAAGATGAAAGCAGGTGTTCGAATTCACCAATAGCTCTAATATTTGATGATCGAAGAGCTTAATTTGGAAACTAATATCTAGAGCTCCTCAAACTTTGCAGCCAAAAAGGTAACCGTAGAGGTAAGGCTTCTGTCGTGCAAATTTCTTTGCTGCTGTCTTCAAAACATTTTCTGTTCAAACTGCAAAGTTGCATAGACTCGATTCAGAAAAGAAAAACTGTTGTTTCTTCCCGGATTAACATCAATGCATACTATACAGCTTGGTCTTTTAAGATGCCTTCTGTATCCTTTGGCAGATTTAGCAGAAAGTAAACATGATATCTCAGCATATAAACATTTCACTAACTTTGGTTACAACATAATTCATTTAAGTTTTTCATGGTAGCAGTTTTGTCGCAACTCAATCATGTATGATGGAATCAGTAAGGTTTGACCTTTTTGAACTCTCTCTGTAACTCACTATCCATGGACCAAAACAAGATAAAATTCACCATCCTTCCATGTTTCGCATCTTTCATGTTAGCACAACAATAACCAGAATAATGCCACGGAAACATCATAAAAGAAAATAAATTGAATAATAGAAAACTGGTTTAAATTCAATATCAAGAAACATTCATTGAACAGACTCCCGCAAGATCAGCTGATAGCCTCTTTGTATGTGTTGCAAAGAAAGAAGTCAACTAGTTTCTATTTGCGATGTCATTATTGCACGCTTCTTTGGAATGTAAGCTCAAAAAGTTCTTTCAGTTCAGTTTCCAGACGGAGTTGGTGAAGTTGGAGGCTTCATGTCTTCATACCTGGTTAGGATAAAGAGGGGAAAAAAAGACAGCCTCAGTAATTTTGTTCTTAATCATGTTATAAAGAAATGGCTGGCAAGCATGATGAAATGTCAAAGGACCAGCCCTCTGAAAATATGCTGGGAAATAATTAAAAGCTAGGACATGAAGCTCACATGGCATAAGGTGAAAGTGGTCTTGGCTTTGGCTTTGTATCCTGCAACTTATCCACTGGCGCTGCTGTTGGTGGTGCGCTGTTGCTCACCTTAGGCCTGTCATTTGTGGAAGATGGTAGAACTGATCCCACTGATGCAGTAGGAGTGGGGGAAGTTGGGGGTTTGAGATCATCATATCTGAAACATAGTGAAAAGTGAATATTACAGGAGAAACAAACCAACCATCAAATTTAACACCAAGCATTGAACCTAGTTTTCATTGAGCAGAGAAGCATGCACCATCAAATCCGAATAACTATAAAAAAAATGTATAATCTAAGTTCAAATAAAGCCATATTTAATCCATAAACTAAAAGGAAAGCATAAAAAATGGCTTACGCCGCGTAAGGAGAAAGAGGGCTTGCTGTCTTTGCTTCAACTGGGGCTAGTTTTGTGTCAGGAGATCCAGATGCCAATGAGCTTGTTTGTGCATCTATAGTATCAGGCTTTGACACTGCATCTGCAGGACTGCTGCTTTGTTTATCACCAGTAGGTGGAATTGGAGTAGGCGAGGTAGGCAGTTTTAAATCAGCATAACTGCCAAGTACAGTAAGCAGAAGAATTCAAATGATAGAGAACACCATGAATAAAAATCTGACAACATAGCATATCTAAGCTTAGAAATGTGCCATGAGCATGCACTAGTCTAAACTAGTACTACTTCATGCAGATGCTGTAAATAAGTAGACTGTAGCTTATTGGCTTTACGCAGCATATGGAGAGAGTGGCCTTGACACCACAGCTTTTGGCTGCTCAGGTTCCTTCTCAGCAGTAGGGGTCGGACTTGGAGCCTCAGGAACAACTATTTTCGGAGTTGTAGGTTCAGGGCCATCTGCTACACCTGCTTCCTGAGGTTGTCACAAGAAATTTTACTGCAGCTTCTAAAAGTGATTCGTTACAGAAATATTTCCAATTAAAATTCTTCTGACCTTTCACATCTGCATCCCAATTATTTAGGCTATCCACAGCATCCATTATTATATGTAAGGTAAAGGTCAACTCAACTACTTAAATTCTTTTGCAGTAATGCATTATAACGTTGAGCTGAATAGAGTAACTGTCTCTCATTCTTCATGGAATGAAGTGGATGGAGTTCAAGTTTACCTTTGGTTTAACCCGTTTGGGTGGTATTTTGGTAAGAAGCTTATCCATGGGAGTGAGTGGTGCAGTTGTCTCTGCAATTACC
This sequence comes from Mallotus repandus, assembly GCA_949671775.1. NCBI lineage: Eukaryota > Viridiplantae > Streptophyta > Magnoliopsida > Malpighiales > Euphorbiaceae > Mallotus > Mallotus repandus. The sequence goes on along the minus strand of CATIWM010119287.1, from coordinate 10,968 downwards.
TCCACTATTTTACAGTATGAAAGGTCAGGGTTTTTAGCCATGAATGCCAAGAGTTCAGCCACCTGCAATCAATCAACAAGATTGTTTTTAGCAAAGCAAACGAGTCAGTACAGCCAAAATCCTTCAGAATGAATCTCAAAAGCTAAGAGATTAAAATTATTATTACATAAATTTTCTTGCATCCATATAACTCTTTCGGTTTGCATGAGTGACCTCACCACTCACCACATGATGATATGATGATTGATCCACAAATGGTGCTAGTACTCAGACGATAAAAGTTGCTTGAACAGAAAAAAGAAAAGAAAATGGACAGAGTCTTGTCTATCGTAAAGCCTAATATTCAAGTTATTTTTCCTCTATGGCATTATGTTAAATAAATTGAAAACATCTTGAACATGAAAATAAACTTCTAAGTCAAGAATACCTGAAGATTTGAAACCAGACCACCAAATAAAGTATCTTCCTCTGATAGGGTAATATTGTGTGTTTCTTTGAAAGCATCGGTAGGCCGTTCCATTCCTCCAGGTCTCACTATCTGAAAAGAACTAGGTGTAATCAAATTGAGGCTAAGATAAATAAGTATACACATGCATATACGGTATACAACAAATCCACCTGCAAGTAATCTAGTAATGCTTACAGTGTAAGGAATGCCACTGCCTATGAGTGCTTCTTCTGCTTTCCTCTTCCAGATTAGGACACCCCAGAACAAACTGTAGCAGACAAAGCAATTAATACAATGTTAAGCCTCATAACTGACATTAACTTCAATGGTTACTGTCAAAACTTACTTCAGAATTGCTGCTGGAAATCCAATCTTGTTTGTTCCCAATGAGGAAACCATGAAAAAATGTTTAACCTTTGCAACAGTTGCTGCAAATAAGAAATTGCTTGAGTGTATAAAACTTTCAGCTTTAAGATAATAAAATACAGACATTAACCAGTGAAGTGTCTTGTTTACCTGCATCAACAAGGTTTTTGGTAGCCTGATAATCAATCCGATAAGGTCCCGTAATGTCAAACACCTCCTTCTCACTAGCCCCGATGCAGCATATAACAATAGATGCATTGCCTAATGCTGCTCCAATCTGATTTAGTTTCTCTAAATCACATTCCACGATTTCAAGCTTCTCTACAGCTGGGCTAAAGAACAAAGTACACCTGTTATGTTCTATATGTTGGAAGTTCGAGCCCTTTTTGTCAAACTAAGATTCACCACTCTAATGTCTTACACTGACCTGTTTTGCCATCAATATTCATTTGCTTAACACTCTGCATATTGAAAATAAAGGTCATCTTTAGCATATATATACATATGTATCAATCATTTTCTTACATTGATAAAAAATTTACCTGCACAAGAGTTTGTGCTCTCTGAGCGCTCCTGACACCAGCTCTAACTTGGAAACCGAGTTTGAGAAGCTCCCTGAAGGGAAAGACAATTGTCAAGAACATTTAGAAACTAATCATTCATTTGAAAATAAAGCAGCAGAACTGACCTCACTGTTCTTGAGCCAACTTTGCCAGTAGCTCCAGCAACAAATGCAAGATTATCATCTTTTGTTTCAGTTTCCTTTGGAATTGCCTCAGTCACCCCTGAGCTGAATTTGGTAACACCTTAACAGAAATCCATGAACATTAATTGCAGATGAAGAAGCGATTTAAAGCAATGACCTTGCTTGAGCCTTACCACAGAAAGAAAAGAGAAAAAGAAGAATAAAAAAAATACCAAAAAGAAAAAAAATGTGCAACAGAAACCATAATTATCTGTTATATGAATTTCCTTATGCTTGCAACACTTCCTGAGTTCAGCTAATACACCAATTTTTGTTCTAATTTCACCATGTACCAACTTCCAAGAACAAAAACTTGCTGGACTTTTTTTACCATTTCAGCCACTGTAATGCTTGACAGCATTTGATTATGCCATTCCTATCACTAACAGGACCTGCATTACCTATGCTCATTACTTGTTTATTACAGTCAGCAAGATTACTTGTATATTTTGGCAATCTGAAAACAGTTCTACAGGATTGAACTGTGAACAGTTTAATTTAAACCAAAAGCAATTAATTGAAGTAGGCTCATAAATTAGCTCAATTTAACAAAATTTCTACAATGTTGGAAGAACTGCAATAAAACATATCTTTTCATAATGACATGGGAGGATGAAAAATCATAACCAACATACATCAAAGCAATCAAATAGCAAAATGATAAGATACCCATTTCAAAACCAAACAAAAAATAAACGAAGATCAAATGCACTGTGTTGCATCATATACCTGAAGCTTGAACTTTGATATCAAAAAAAGTTTGAATCTTTCCGGCATGTGGACACTTATAGAGACTTGGGAATCTGATGAGCTTAGCATGCAAAGAAGATTTGTCAGTTTTAGTTAAAGAGGTGGGTATGGTAGTTATAGCTGATGATTGCAAGACGCAGCTCTCCATGTTGTTCTGTGATGGAGTGAGTTTTGTTTCAGCTTAGGCTCAAGAACAGCGAAGCTCTCTCCATTTTTTTTCTTTTGTTATCTATCTACGTTTTTTTTTGGTGGGATTTTCAGTTTGGCAGTTGTGGCACTCCCTCCACTCCATGGAGATATGACGGGTCCCATTTGCAATGTTTGTGGGTATTAGCTATTTAGTCCAATCTCTTGGGCCAATTTTTCATTTGGAGGCTTTGCTCTGTTGCAAGCTAATAATCTCTTCCACAAATCAATTCTCATTTTCTAATTTAGTTTAATTAATTTATATCTCAATTAAAATTAATTTCTTTTAAAGAGTTTGCTCAACAATGTAAATAGTTACTAAATTATTGTGGTAAATATTTTATGTGCAATTTTATATATTTGAATTTTCACTAAATTAAATTCTTTTTGACCAATATCATCACAAAACACAAACAAAAATCTTTCACATTATCAATATAATGTCAAAAGATCTCATAATGTTATAAAAAAAAATTTATACATCAATCAAAATTTATTTTTTAAATAAAATATTGTTTAATAATGTAAGACTATAGTGAGTTTTAGTGTAAATTTGTACAGTGAAAATTTTCATATTTGAATTTTTATTAAATCAAATTCTCTTAAATCAATACCAGCATGACGACTAGCAAAAATTATTTTTATATCCAATTTGGTGTCAAAAAATTTCCATAAATTTAAAAGATACACTCTAATATCAATTGAATATATTTATAAAAAATTATTTTTAATTTAAAAATATTTAAAGACTAATGTCAAATTTTACACATCAAAATGTATTATTTTAAAAGGTGGAGAAGCATCTTAAACAGCAGACTATATTATATATTCAAATAAAAGGGCTAGTTTTTTTTTTTTTTTCTCTCTTCTCTTTTTCAACACAGGCTAGCTAGATACTGCCATGCAAAGGGGGGAGAAGAGTTGTTGCAGATTGAAAGACTTACAAGTAAAAAGCCATCGAACTAGAATATAGCAAAACTTGGGTTCTTCAATAATAATAGTGTAGTAGTCTTCTTCTTACTTCAGTTTTGGCACCATTCCGTTTTGATTAAATAAATTAAAAAAAAAAATCATCTCATCTAGGTATAACTGAGTAAAGCTGACTTGTGAATTGTTCGAAATTGATTCGGAAAAGATTTGAAAATGACTCTATTATTATCAAGTTGAGTTTGGATTCGAATAGACTATTAAGTCGAGTTTAAACTTCTAAATATATAACTTAATAAACTTGTGAACTCAAGATAAAATTTGTGTATATTTACTGATGTCATGTTATGTATACTAATACCATAAACTATACTATAAGATTTATTTGTTTATGCTATTCTAATGGACTTTAACATGCATGCTCATCATAGTCAAACTGGTGTGGCACCAAAGTAGTCTCGTCTCCTTTGGCGTCTCCCATGCTGATTCAATACTTGTATGTAGAATTTTGCAACTTTTGACTGACCAAAATAATTTGATGTTAGTTATAGGATAGCACACCATTTCAATTTCATTCAGTCTAAACTTATGCGTTTGCAGGAGTTTTTATTTGGTCAGCAACAATACTATCCCATGAAAGTTTTGAATTTTTTCTTTCCGTAAAGCGCATGTATTCAAAATTTATAAAATTTTAATTAATTTGATTTAATTTAAATAGAATTATAAGGATGATAAAAAATTTTTAACAATTAATTTTAAATTTTTGAGTAAAATAATATTAATTTTTTTCATATTGAAAATTACTTATCATTATTTTGTGAGAATAGGATGTTAAGATGTTATATATTTTTTAATAAAGAAGTCATTTTAAAACAGTAACTCTTAATCAATAACCAAAACTTAAAGAGCAGTAATTGCATACTCATAATTTTTTTTTTTCTGCAATTCAAAATAATCAATTTGGTAAAAGAAATGGAGATTAATATGTTAGTTAATAATTAAAAAAAAAACAAAGAAATAGAGTCCAGAAAAAAAATGTGATACACACAACAAAACACAATTTGGTTGTGGAGAAGAGTTAAGCCAGATGTGACTTTCTAACACACTACTCCAACGTTGATTTTGTTGCTCTAATCGTTTCGATTGTGACATTTTAATTTATACACTTCAATTTAATTTATGAAAATGTTTTTTTATATTATTCTTATATTACAACTTTCAAAAAAAGATTACGAAGAAATTAAAAATTAAATTCATAACTTCTATTAATATTATAATTCTATAATAAAATTATAAATTATTCATTTTAACCATACTAAACATCCATGACCAAACTTGGCTTGTACATATAATTCTTTGTTTTTTTGGATGACCTGTCCCCATTTCTTTGCCAAAATTATTTTATTTTATTTTTCTTGAAAAAAAATAGCAGCCTTTGACCTTTATATATAGCAATTAAGCCACCTGCATTATATAGTTTCCTGTGTACCTGGAATTGGAATTTTTTTATTGTATTCAGTAGTTAGTCAAGAAACAACATCTTTTTCTTTATTGTTCAACATAATCTCTTTATATTGCAAGTTCATTTATAAGATTTTATTATGATATTATGATTGTGTGTGGTATATATATAGGACCATTTTTCATCAATTCATTTAGGACAAAATTACTCGCATAAATTAAAATTTTAAAACAAAATGACAATATATAAACACAACTATTTTACAAATAAATATTTAATTATGTGCATATTTATCAACTATCAAATATATGACTATATAAATAATAAATATATAGTTGTTAGACGGCGTGTGGTGTTACTGTGCTGTGTTTTAGATTATTAAATTTTTAAAAATATATATAAATAATTAAATCTTTAATTAATATATAATTAATATACAAATAAATGCTCAAGTGGTGTAGTGTCCATTTATCGACTACCAAATACACAACCAAATTTTGAACTAAAGTGATATTCAAAAATAAATACTCCCTTCCTTTCTTTTTCTCTGTCATGTTTAAAAAAAAAATTATTTACCTGTCATTTTTTATATCCAAAAAAATATTATCTTTTATTTTTTTATTTTATTCTTAATAACATTTATTACACTTGTTTAGTTTTTCACTATTTCAAAGTACTTTTGGTATATCAAGAATAAGTTTTCTAGTGTGAATTGTTAAATAAATTCTGAGTTTATCAATATAGAGACAATTTCATCCTATTTACTTATATTTATGTCCAAATAAAACTTCATTAATCCAAGTGAAACTCTAAAATATAACAGTTAAAAAGTAACAGATAGAGTACTAAATACTAGCAATAGTATTGAGATTAGCTAATACAAAAATTAGGTTGGAGATTTTTGCACTCCACCGCTTTATTTTTGCACTTCATCATTAATGTTTTTAAAATTTAAATGACACAAATATCCTTAACTTTAATATGTACTTTTATTATAAATTCTTAATTCTCACAATCCACTATTAATATTTTTTTAAATTTGAATGATATGAATATTTAATTTTTATGAATAAATATTTTTAAGTTAATCTATATATTACTTATAAAAGATTAATCTATGCAAAATAATTATTTTAATATTTTGAAATTCACAAATAGGCTTAAATTCTTAATAAATGTATTTATATTTTTATTTAAAAATTAAAATTAATATTTGTGTGTAAAATAATTTATTTTTATTTCCAAGTAGCAGAAATAAATTATTTATGAAATTTTAAACTTTAATTATTTTTTAAAATTTATTTAAAATTTTTAATTTTATTTTTTCATATATATTAAAACATGATTTAAACTAATTAGTTGATTTAAGTTTTTTATATTTCCTGTTATTTTTCCAAAAAACCTACTTGTTAAAATAAAATCATATGATATGAATAATATAAATATTTAATTAATATATTTATAATCAAAATATATTTATGGGTCTAATGTCTTTTAAAAAATTATAAAATGATATGAATAAGATTAGAAAAATATGTTTAAGCATCTAATATCAAAAAATAATTTATACATAAAACAAAAAATAATTTATACGTATACAATTCTTATTTGATTAAAATAATGTTTACATAATTTTTTAAAAAAAATTGTAAATATTTAAGTTCATTAGAAATCATTTTATTTTGAAAATGATTTAAATAGAAAAAATTAAAAATAATTTATTTTTCATAAGGATTGTAATTTATTTAGATAGTTAAAATATATAAAAAAATTAAATAAATGCATAAATAGATATTAAAATTAAGGATATTTATATCATTTATATCTTAAAAATACTAATGATGGAGTGCAAAAATAAAGTGAGGGAATGCAAAAATTTTCACTCTAAAAATTATTTTTATTTAAATGACATTTCAAATTCGAATAATAGTATATATAGTCATGTTAAATTTAATTATTGAGACTTATTTATTATCTTTATAGTTCTATATGTATCGAATTAGATTAGTTAAAATACCAATAATTTTAAAAAATAATAAATTTATTTCCTTTCCAATTAATTAAAGATTTATTTCTTAATATATAGAATTGCCAAAAATTTAGGCATGTCTAGAGTTTTAAGTTTTTTTGTTCATTAATTTTATTTATTTAGTAAATGTAATAACAAGTCAATGGGATTAAAATTCTAACATTTATTTCTAAATTGGTCCCATCTAATAAAACATCATTATAATAAATAAAAATTCTAAGGTCTAATTCTCATATATATATATATATATATATATACACACACCCCAAAGGGTTAGATAACAAATGGCAGCGGTTGCCAAGTATGACTTCTATAGCATTGGTAAGTGGCAACACCAAGCGTATTTTGTTTCTTTTAAACATTGAATAAAGCAGCCAACATTTGTGATTTGACTATGTAAGCAATATTCTTTTGGTAATTACTATGTAACATTATTAATCCATTTAAATTGATTAGTTTAGCTGATAAGAAATTACTTTTTCAAAATTTATTTTTTTTAAATTATTCGAGAATTTTGATTTTTTTTATAGGTCTAATGAACATTGGATTATATTACAGGAGAGTTATCCTCTTGACATTCAGACAATAATTTTTATTAATATTAGTGAATATTCCTTAATTATTTTTTTTAAATAAAAAAAATTTCAAACTAATTATTATTTTTATAGATTCAATGTAATATTATTTTTTTTATTTTATCCTTAAATTACCCTTATCTAATTGAGTTTGTAAAATTCTATAAATTTTGAATATACACAGAGAAGGGTAATTTAGTCCCATTTAGCTATTTTATAAACCTATTAAATATTTTTTTTAATTTAGACAATTAGTTTAGGAGTGAGTAATAGTTATGGAAAATACAAAAATTTTAATTTTAAATATAGCAATTGAAAATAAAAAATTCAGTTTTAAAATTTAAAAAATAATTTTATTTAATTTACAAATTAACTTTAAAATATAATTTTAATTAATTTATAAACTGATAAAAAAATATTTATTCTGTACAGTTCGATCCCTACTTACAAAAAGCCAAAACTCTTTTGGTTACTCACCAAAATGTTGTTATAATTGTTGATCGAAAAAAAAATGTTGTTATAATTGTTTTTTTTTACAAAAAAATTGAAAAAAAAAAAGGGGAAAAAACATGGAACACGAGATTTTATTATTATTTTTTTTCTCATATATATATTATTTTTTTAAAAAAGGCTTAATAAATTGAGGACCAAACCAAAGCCATTTCCATTTGTCGTTGTGGCTCTACACTCTCTCTTCTTCTTCTCTGCTACTTCCACTTCGTCTGTTTCTGTGTCTGTTAACGATGGCAATCTCTTTGCAGCTCTGCCGTGTGTCCCTCCGCACCGATCTCTTCTCCAGAGATACCTCTGCTCCTCTTCTTCTTCGCCGTAAACCCATCTCTATTCGATGCGCATCATCTGCTACGGATGAGTCGTCTTCTTCTCCTTCTGCTGCCTCTGAATTTGACCCTAAAACTTTCAGGCATAATTTGACAAGAAGCAAGAATTATAATCGCAGAGGCTTTGGTCATAAAGAAGAAACTCTTGAACTCATGAATCAAGAATATACCAGTTAGTCTCTTCTCTTGATTTTTTTTTGTTACTTTTTACAAAGTTGGGTTCTTGTTTCTTGTTTTTTGTTGTTGAATTATATGGAACTCTTCACTATACTAGTGGGTCTTTTCTTTTATTATTGATAATCTTGTTCAAGGTCAATTCTTTCTTCTTGTTCTTGATTTTTTATGTGGAATTTTTTCTTTTGGGTTTTTTCAGGTGATATTATCAAGACTTTGAAAGAAAATGGTTATCAGTATACTTGGGGAAATGTTACTGTTAAATTGGCTGAAGCTTATGGTTTTTGTTGGGGTGTTGAGAGGGCTGTTCAGATTGCTTATGAAGCTAGAAAACAGTTTCCTTCGGAGAAGATTTGGATTACGAATGAGATTATTCACAACCCCACTGTTAATAAGGTCTGTACAATTGTATTTTGTTATGCTTGCTTCATGAATTTGGACTTTGAGATCATGATTCATTGTAAAGCTGGTGATAGGCCTAACTCGGAATTTGGATAATTGGAATGTGAAGATTTCTGCCTGCTCGCTGTTTTCATCACTATTAGTCATTTCAGAAGCTAGAGCATCACAATTTTTTTAAAAGTTAAATTTAAGAAGCTAACATTCTTGTATTCCTAATTTGGTATTTTGAATGTTAAGAATTTTTTCTTTTTAGGATTTCAAGCAACTTGATTTTTTATTTCTTAAGTAAGATTTTTAAAGTTTATGAAGTTGGTTAGAGTGGTCAGAACTTTAAAAGATGTTTTGGTACCGCATCTTTCTTCTTCAATCTAACTGTTTCTGAAACCTTATGTTGTTTATGGCAGCGTTTGGAAGAGATGAATGTTGAAAATATTCCACTTGAGGAAGGGAGGAAACAGTTTGAAGTTGTTAACAATGGTGATGTTGTTATTTTGCCTGCTTTTGGAGCTGCAGTGGATGAGATGCTGACTTTGAGCAACAAAAATGTGCAAATTGTTGATACAACTTGCCCTTGGGTGTCTAAGGTGTCTTTTACACTGACCATCAGCTTGTATTGTTTGTATAGCTTTTTTGTTTGTTTACATATTGTTTGTGCAGCTTTGATCTCTATATGTTGCATATTTGTACACGGTAATGACATGTATTTTCACTTTGTGAAAGGTATGGAATACTGTTGAGAAGCACAAGAAGGGAGAATATACTTCAATCATTCACGGTAAATATTCTCATGAGGAAACTATCGCTACAGCTTCTTTTGCTGGAAAGTATATCATTGTTAAGAATATGAAAGAGGTACGTCCTAAAGGCCAAAGGTTCTTGGCATTCTTTTTTCTTTTATTCTTTCAGATATATGGGGAGCTTATCTGTATTTTGCGAGCGTAAAGGAATTGTAAAGGAAAAGTTGTAGGATCTAAGAACTTTTTAATGCATGCAGGCAATATATGTATGCGATTACATTCTTGGTGGCCAACTTGATGGATCTAGCTCAACCAAAGAGGAGTTTATGAAGGTAAAAATTTTTCTTTTTTAACTTAAAATTAAGCATGAGATAAATCTCGGTGGAATCTTATGAGATAAACATTGGCCTGCCTGCAGAAATTTAAAAATGCAGTATCCGAGGGATTTGATCCAGATGTTGACCTTGTTAAGGTTGGTATTGCAAACCAAACTACAATGCTCAAGGGGGAGACAGAAGATATTGGTAAATATTAATTATGTTGTGCCATTTTTTTGTTCACTCTCAAATAATGGTAGTATGAAAATCTATGATGGTTATGTAATTTTTTTTAAAAAAATTTCACTATAGGTAAATTGGTGGAGAAGACCATGATGCGCAAATATGGAGTAGAAAACGTCAGCGACCACTTTATTAGCTTCAACACCATTTGTGATGCTACTCAAGTAATTTTCTTCCCAAGGATCATGGTTCTACCTATTTCACTGGTGTTAATAGAAATTTATATTTTAGAAAATCCAACAGCATCACATGGTCCTATATTTATTTTAACCTGTTAAATGGTGGATTTCTCTTTTCTCAAAGGATTCTGTAAGCTGGCTACCACATTGCTTTGTACATGTTGTAAACCTTTCTCAAAGAGGAAGGTTGAGAAGAAAGAAAAGGATTTTTGATAGCAGACTCCTAGCTCCATAAAATGCATGAACTCCTATGAGGCCTAATTGCAAGTTAGCTAGAAGCAAAGTTTCATCTCTAGATTCTGAAGAATATAGTTTTAGTTCCATGGCTTCTGTATTTTCTTCTAAATGCAAGCATTATTTTGCAGGAGAGACAAGATGCTATGTTTAAGTTGGTGGAGGAAAAGGTGGATCTTATATTAGTTGTTGGTGGTTGGAACTCAAGCAACACCTCACACCTCCAAGAAATTGCTGAGCTTCGTGGAATTCCCTCATATTGGATTGATAGCGAACAGAGGATTGGTCCAGGAAACAGAATAGCGTATAAGTTGAATGTAAGTTTTTGGGTGCTTATACTTTCTTTCCTCAACTA
>CATIWM010119279.1:0-16054 GCA_949671775.1 Mallotus repandus | reverse complement strand
TATATATTCAAGGAAGAGTAGATGTAATTATGGTATTTATGACTAAATAGAAAGAAGAAAGCGAAGCAGGAAGTAGTTGGAACTTGGGAGCCCTAAGAAGTGCCTGCCCACTTTCAATATATACTGTGCCACTAGTTGTAGTTATTGCAGGCACAGAGATGAGAGATAAGGGAAAGAGAGCCACTCACTACTACTCCCAATCTAGCCATAGTCAATGCCCTCAATGTTCACTCTATGCATCCTGCACAAAATTCTTGAAATGCTCATACTACACTACATTTCAATTCAATGGTGGAGTCATTGGCCACTCATCTATTTCCCACTTCAAAGCAGCCCCATCCATATCGTCCCCTTTGAAAAGACCACCTAATTAAATCTTTGAATTTAATCATAACCCTTTTATCATCATTAACTCATTATTTTACTTATCACAAGTATTTATGTTTGCATGGATATTTGAAGATTAGATTCATGAAAATTTTGTAAAAACTGCAAGGGAAGTAGCGAGAAAATTAATTACTATAATGAATATGTTTGGCCAAGCAAGAAGAGTGAAGAGAACAGCATGCTCAGCAGTCTATTCTTCTATTTATTTTTTTCTAACTTCTCAAAATATCATAAAGTCTGCATGGAATTTTAAAAATAAAAGTTAATATAAATTAAATTATATTTTAATGTTATTTGATTGTTTATTATATAAAATAAAAAAATTAATAGAAACTAAATATTGTTTATATCTATTATACTTATTTTTCATAACTCTCATGTAATAAAAAGTTTTGAAGAGTTCTTCTTTTATAGAAAAATGTATGAATATATGAATTGAACACCATTGAATTAGTACTTTAAAATGGAAATAAAAAGAATAAAGATGTGTTTAAAAGCTCATTAAGCAGTCAAGTGATCATAGCTCTTTAAAAACATCATGAATTGCAGAGTTTAAATTTTAATATTATCAAATTATAAAATTTATTTACATCTTATTCGAAAGAAAAAATTAATACATATCATATAACTTTTCTATTAATTAAAAAAAAATATCATTACTAACACCATCTCAAATTGATTACTGCTCTTCAAGTTTTATTTTAAATTTTCAACACTCAAAATTGTTCATAGTTGGAATTTTATAGATATAAATTTGTAAATCGTAATAATAGTATACCTTAGATTGAAATTTGGTAAAAATGGTAACTAGGGATTAAATTTAGAATTTAATATTATTATATTATTTTTCTTTTGAATAATTATTAAATTAAAATCGTTAAGTGGAGGAAAAACCCCACTTGAACTACCTTTTAATTACTTGAAGGTGGGTAGGTGTGGAAATGATCACATATGAACAGCAATTGATTGCTTATTTGCTACCTAAATTTGACTGCAGCATCATTAAATTGATCCGTTTTGGTTTTGATTTATGAAAACCATCTTCATCATCATTCAAGTTGAGTAGTGCAAAGTACGGGTCTGGTCGATTTGGGAACTTTTTTATTGAATTGAATTAATGAAATCCAACTAAATCAGAATCGAATTAAATTAGAAATTAAATTCAATTTAATTAAAAAATAAAAATTAAATTAACTGAATCAAATAAAATTTTTATAAATATTATTTATTTTAAAATTTTATTAAATTATTGTATTATTTTTTTAAAAAAATTGTTTATTCTATCATTTCGATTGGTTAATTAAAATTTTTAAGTATAAAATTAAACTAAATTAAAATTTCAATTTAATCTTATTCAGTTCATAAAAATTAAAAGTACAAATTAAGCAAACCACACCAAACTAAGTCAGTTCTATGAAGTTTTGCATACCCCCAGTGAAAATGTCATTTTCTCCCTTTTTATTTATTTTTTCGTGCTAAAACATTTTCATTTATTATCTCTCAAACAAAAAAATTAAAAATAACAAATAGCAATTCATCAAAAATAATAATCCCATATTATATTTTTTATATATTTTTTAACTTCTTTTCGCACTTATGATACAATTCTAATGTCATCGGGATAGAGAGAGAAGTGTCAGTGGTTAAGTGTTAATAATTAATTATTAGTAGTTAATATTTGAAAAACTATTTGTGTGATCCACAATAAAAGGTATATTTTACAAGTTTAGTGTGGAGAAGAGGAATTAAACCTAAGATATCTCTCTTTCAAGACCAAATTAGACCTCAAATCTCTAATCTTTTGGTTTAAATTATTGATTTTTGAATCAAAACCAAATTATAATTAATTCATTTTGATATGCATAAGACCATAAAAGAATGTAATACCTATATAATGACTCGATTATAAAACAACAATTATTTAATATTTCATTGTTTGAAAATACTATAGAAGTGTGAAATTTTAATTTCTCAACGGTAACTTAATTGTAAGTTTCATAATATGATGTGGAGAATTAAGGGGTAACGGATCTAATCTCACTTTTATCAAATGTTATAGCTTCGTAACAGAATATTTTATCATTTATTTTAATGTAAATTTATAAAATTAAATTTTGCGTCATAGTTAAAATGGAAAGAATCAAATCTGTGGGTTTTTGAGTTTACTTCACTCAAAAGGTTCGCATCTGTTCAACTGTACATGATTTGGGTTCTTATCTTATCTGATCTGTTCAGTTCTGCAACTGCAAGAAATCAGGCATTCTGAGAGCAGCATAACCTTTGTTTCTTTATTTAATAAATATTTGTCTCTTGGTTGTGAGGACTTTTAACAGTGCAGTGAGTGAGTGAGTAAATGGACTTTTACTTTTCTCTGTTAACCACACGTGCCCGTTGATTTGACCTCCCAACACTGTCCTTTTTTGGGGGTCAAACCTCCATTTCTGTCTTACATATGATAAATGTGGTTGCAACTTTTGTTTTCATGCTATTCAACATCACTTTTTTTTTTTTTTTTTTAAAAAGGTCACTAAATAGAAAATGACTTTAACCCTTCTCAGAAATTTATTAATTTTATGCCCTTCAATCAAGGTTTTTTTTAATGGAACAAGATAAATTTTTTATTAACAGCCTAGCTTGACAAATAAATAACATTAATAATTATAATACAGTTAAAAAATATTAAAATAAAATTTTATTTAAATTTTAAAATTTTTATTGTTAGTTTTCAATCGTGTTGATATAATATGTAATTTGATGATACATAAACTTTACTCAGTAATTTTGATTAGTCTTAAATTAATTATTTAATTTTTAAGTGAGTTCGACTTTATAAATATCAATAAAAATTTTACAATTGAACAATAATCATACTCCATAAACAATTGAATCCCATGTAGGTTGTAACTACATGGAAGGAGATTCAAAAAATTCAATCAAATAAAAAAAAATGAATAAGGATTAGTGATAATCCAAAAGATGATCGAGGATAGTTAAAAATTGAAACTTTTGATGATAATCAGAGAAAAACAGTTAGAATTTTGCGCCTTTCAATCAAGTTATTTTACCTTTTAAATGGTAAACACATAGTAACTTTTTATAATATTAACGAATTAAACAATTTGCTTAATATATTCGTGAACTAAATTTTTAAACTGCTTTTATAAAAATTAGAAAAGTAATACTATATTTGCTTTATAGATGTAAACAATTTTTTTAAATGGCGATCTCTCCCTATTTACAGTAGAAAAATACATTGACACAAACCGATTTAACAAATAGTACTTAACAGTGGTGGACTGAGCATTTTAAATTAGCGAGGAAAAATTCTAATTTTTTTCAAACAAAATAATTATATATATATATATATATATATATATATATATATATATATATTTTAAAAAGGTATTTTTAATTTACTTCTTACCTTTTCAAGATTCGAGTTTGGAACGTCTAACGGTAAACATTAGCTGATTACTGTCAGATTCAACCTCCTGGGACATATATATATATATAGGGTAAATTGTACGGATAGCCACAAAACTTTATTAGTGATTTTAATTTGGTTATAAAACTTTAATTTGTGACTTTTTAATTATTCAACTTTTATTTTATTTTCAAAATAGTTCTTATACATAATTTTGGTCCTTCATCTTTTAATTTTTCAATTTAGTCCACTTTTACAAAGATCTTTAGAAATTCTCAATTTTCTTTCTTTCCTTAGCTCTGATACTATTCAAAGTGAGTCTGTTTTCTCTAAGACGGAAATAGAAAACTACTCATGGATCAAGAAGAATGAAATCTAGAATTTCTAAATTCTTTTGCCTTCTCAAACTCGTTAAAGTATCAAGAGCTAGCAACAAGACCCAAAGGTTCTCTATTTTTGAGAAAATAATTCTTAAATTCACTCTATTTTAGAGTCACTATGTTCATGGATTTTCTAAGGTTTTGAGCTAGATTGTTGTTATTCATATTGGCTGCCTTAATAGCAAGGTCAACTATATAGGGGATCATTTTCTCCTTTCTCAATTTTTGTACTTCTTTTTCTTTCATTAGAGCTTTTAAAGTTTTCTTCCTTTTTATAGCATCTAACCTTTCATTCACCAGTCATCCTACTTCAATGGCTAAAACTTGCCTTTTTTTTTGGTGAATCACCAAGTATTCCTTTAGCATGAAATTGCTCAAGGAGTTGGTTCACTTTATTCTGTAAGTTGTTGAATGAAGTCAATCCTGATAGATTATTGGAATTCAAACTCTCTGTTCGATTTTCCATTTATCTTGCAATTATTTTAATCTAAACCAAGCAAATGATCTAAAAATATAATAATAATATTAATAATACACAACTTTTTATTGTATACAATATAGTCACAGTATTGATTATGATACTTTTGGTTAATACTAACATTTTCCTGTCATGCATTGAATAATTTTTATCTTAAAACTCTCAAACTATTAGTATTAGACTAGTTAAATAAACATAAATAATGGACAAAACTTTTTGCAATGGAAGGCATGGAGAAAACAAAAATATACATTTTTATTTTATTTATTATCTTTAGAACCTATGGAGTTATTTGTAAGGAAATAATTTTTTAGACAAAAATAATAATATTGTATAACTTTAAGGCTTAAAATCTTAAAAAGAAACTATGTTTAAAATAAAAATTAAAATTTTGTGACCAAAATGTCACAAATTAAAATTAAATTAAATAAAATTTTTAAAAAATTAACTAAAATTTATTAACCATTCAAATAATTAATTATATATATATATATATATATATATGCGCCCGTGCTATAATCAAAGTTTTTTGGAAAGGGGGGCAGTATAAATTTGAAAGAGGAGGGTGTCGGTTACGAAGTTTAATTGGACTCAAGGGGGCAATAGCCCCACCCCCTATCGACTTCCCTTCAGCCAGTGACGTACTCAAATAGCTTGATTAATTAAGTTCCAAAATGTCACTTTCAAGTTGATTACAGTGTCATTAGAGATATTTTTAAAATTTTTCAGTTTTGCACACACGTGCATTAGTTGACAATGAGCTCAACTTCGATTTGATGTTTCTCTTTGCGTTCAAAGAATGTGCAATACGTTTTTTGATATTCCTAATCAAATATATTATTGATTTTGATTATAGGCTAATTAATCAATATGAGTTATCAGAGTAAAATAGTCAAATAATAAATTTTATTTGCATTCTAAAATTAGTAGTTTAACTACTTCCAAGTAAATGATTATGAAATTTTAATTTTAAATTATTTAGAGTAATATTTTTTATATTAAAAATTTCTATTTTTTAAAATTATTATAATAAAAATTATTTATGAATTTAACAATTTTTAACAGGAAATTTAATATTTTTATTATTGTGTTTGTATTTTATTTAATTTTATGAAATAATTATTTGTACCAATAAATTGGTTAAATTAAAATATTGGATAAATTTGTCAAAAATTTCAAATATTTAGATTTTCAAACCAATATATCATTATAAATTTAAAAAATTAAAAAGAGCAACTTTGACGTATCATGAGATGTCATATTAATATTTTTATTTAATTTTGACTAAGAAATAATTTGTGCTAAAATAGTCAAATAATTTTTAAAATCGAGATATTTTTACCAAAATTAAAAGGTTGGGATAAAATTATAAAAGAACATAACGTTTGAATTTTTTGTACCAATAGGCCTTATTAATAATATTATTATCATATATAGTGTTAAACCTTACTTACGATGATACTCAAAAGCTTTAATCTTAATGTACCTCATTAGAATTTGAGCCTAGAACCTCAAATTCTAGGACCTTCACCTTGACCATTTGATTTCATAAGTTATTAAAAATTTAGTTTTTCATAAAATTTATCTACGTTTATCATCTGAACTAGATGTAAAATGTATAAAAAAATAGTTAAGTGATAATTTTTTTCAAAGAACATATTGAAGTGTAAAATTTAATTTCTGTCATTATTGATGAAAGAGAAGGACCGATCTTATCATGCAGTTCATCAAAATTTAGAATATACCTGTGTTTATTAATGTACAAAAGAAGTCAACCGTTTCCATCAATTTTCATCGCAAAATATTTTTGATGTGAGGCGTATACTTATTGCATGGTAAGAAGAAAGAAATGGTTCAAAGCATCTAAATTTAGAATAATTTAATTATCACTTAATAACTGGGACTACTTGGCCAATACTTTTTCTATTTCTAAATAATTATTATTTAAAATTTTTTCATATAGATTAAAAAATATATTTAATATATGTATAAAATATTATACTACCCTTATAATAATTATTAGTTTTATATAGAGTTCCAAAATGAATAGATATTTATTCAATTAATTCTCATGTATTAAATAAGGGTGAAATAGAGAAAAAAATAGTTAATATGCATTGATAACTTAAAATAACAATTATTTAAAAATAAAATTAGATTTTTAAAATGACAATTATTTAGAAACAGAAAAAATATATTAAATAATTGTAGTTCAAAATATATATATATATATTAAAAAATTGTTCTCATAATAAGAGGACATTAATGCTACTTGGTATTTTTCACTATCTATTCACCATCAAGAAGTGTATTATGAATTAAGTGTGCCAAAAAGTATCTAGTCAATAATAGTTTTGTGATGTTCACATTTTTGTTATGTTTCTACATTTCTTTGGTATATATGCATACTCACATTTTCAAACTAATATAATCAAATAATTGTGAACAATAATTATTGTGTCAAATTATTATATATCTAGTGACAAGATGATTTGGTCCATTTTAAATTTCTATCTCTATTTTCTTTTAATTTTAAAATCAGATTTATTTTTTTAATATGATGTTTATGGTATTTGGTATTCACAAGAACTCCAAATAATTCAAAATTTGAGCCTCATGAATTCAAAATGGGTACAATTTTTTTCAACACCGATTTTCTTTATTCATAATACTCGAATCTCAAATCTTAACTAAGAAAATTAAATTTTTTTATTATTTGAATCAACAGATATAGGTCAAAATCACTTTTATTTAAAATTTAGATATTTTTATTTCATATAAAATAAGTTAATATTTTTAATATTTATAAAATAAAAAATTTACTAAAAAAATAAATTTTTGGTTTTAAATTTCAATAAAAATTATAAATTTGAAAACATTAATATTCTAAATAAGGGTAGAGATGAAATCAACTATCAATTTTATTTTTTTTAGATATTTTGATGTGTTGAAGATGACACCAATCAACATACAGTTTATTAGGACTCATCAACAAACAAGTAAACTAGTCAAATTTGGGAAATGTGTGCCCAAATTCAAGGGATTTTCAGTCTATCTAGTTTATATATATATATCCAAAAGAGAGGTAAGGTAATAACAAAACAAAATTGTCGCTGCAAAGATAGAAGAAGATTCTCAAAGAAAAAGATTATATTTGACATGGGACTATGAGAGATTGAAATTATAATTTTTTAATTAATAAAAAGTTAAATAATTTAGATATCAATAATTGTTGAGAATTAAAAATCTTTCTATGCGGCTAGACTATGACAGATTGGGCAATGGGTTCAATAGATTAGCGCCAAATTTCTGTATTTAGGCGTTTGCCTCGTTTTTTATATGTATAAAAAAAAAAAATAGTACATTGAGAAAAATAGAAACAAATATTCCTTTCCTAATACTTCAATTCGAAGAGAATAGAGTGGAAGGTTGCAAATAAGAAAAGTTTACGTCTTTACAGTCGAAGAATGCACTCAAAGAAGACATTATAAAAATGATCGTAAACAACAACATAAATTATATTTTTTTTTTCAAATGATAGAAAAATTGCTAAATCCAATAATACTCTTGAAAAAAAACATATAAACAAACGACTTTTTTACTAAAAAATTTATAAATTATTAATATTATAAAAAATTATATTGTGTTTGACCAAATAATAAAAATATATATTTCATAAAAAAATATATTTCACAAGTTAGAAAATATGTACATAAATTATTATATATTTAGGGATCTTATGATGATTTATGCCTTTAGCATTAATACACTGTAAACATCAATTATAAACAAATAGCACAACCCCACCATACAAAATAATTGTATATGTACAAATGTTGGACAGGGACAATTGGGTGATTATCTTGAAGCATTTGCCTGGAATAATAGAAGTATTTTTTTTAAAAAAAAATTAGTAACAATAAAATAAAATATGATTATTAGTAGGAATATAACTGAGCCGAATGGTTCGTAATTCTTTTTGAATTCGGTTCAGAAAAAAATCATTTGAACTCATTTGTTAAGTTAAATGAGTCAAATTTAAATTTTATTTGAAAGCTCGTAAACTAAACGAGTCGAACCCGAACTTACTTAAGTTTGACTTGTTAAAGTTCATAAACAGGTTCGTGACTCAGTTCACAAACAAATTTATTTATAAACTCGTTTATATGTTTGTTTACATTTAAATTACTAAATATAATAAAAATTATATATTTATAATAATAATTATATAATTTTGATGTGAAATAATCTTAATATACAGTATAGCATTAAATAAGCATAATATAAACAATTAATTTTTTTAATTTTGATAAAAAATTTATATTTATAACAAAATTATTAAATTTTTAATAAAAATTAGATATTAATAATAAAATTATACAATTTTTTGTATAAATTAATACTAATATTAAAATTTTTATTAAGTAAATATAATTCAAATTATTAAGTATTAACATTAATTAAATAAATATTATTAAATATAATTTTAATTTGATGATAAATTTTATAATTTTGAATTAAATTGATACTTATATTAAGTAAATAAAAATTTAATTATAATATTAAGTAAATATTATATAATATTAATTTAGTAGTAAGTAAATAAAGTCTAAATTACCAAGTATAATAAGAAATTATACATGCTATTTGTTGAGCTCATCTAGTTTATAAGTTCGGTTAGAGCTCGTCAAATACGAACTGAACTAAGTTTGAGTTAGACTTTTAAAAATTTAATAAGCTCACGGCGTTCATTAATTTTTAAATGAGTCAAACCTAAATTTTTAAAAGTTTGACTCGGTTACACTCCTAATTATTGGCTTTGTTCATCATTATTTTTTCCAACTCTAAAAGTGATTTATATCATATAAAAGTTTTATACTTGATTTTTCAATAAAATTATAAATTATTGAATACTGATGAATTAGTAATTTGTTTATTTCATAACTAAAAGATTTAAATTTAAATTAAATTATTTCAGCTATTTAGATACGTATTAGAAATGTAATATAATAAAATATAATTAATATAATAACAAGTTAATTAACTCAAAATTATTTAAAGGTTTTCAAAAACAAAAAGTAAATAAATATAAAATGTTTATATTGTACCATTTAGTTTTTTTTTTTGAAAATTAAAAATAGATATTAAGAGATTAAAGGATATAAATATTTAATTTTATTAATTTTTATTTACTCTTTATAATCTTTGCAACAAAATTATATATATACATATAATCTTAAAAATTTAAAACATTATCAATTAATTTTATGCAAATTTATCTTTCTTTCTTATTTAATAAATAGCATCAATTTAGATAATAAATTAAGTGATATTTTAAGTATTTAAAAAAAGTCATATAAGTTTATTTTTTATAATAAATTTTTTAATATTTTTACAATAATTTTAAATGACACATGAAATGAAAAGAAGTGAGTACATTGTAATACAATTTATATTTTGTTGTTTAACTCTTATTTTTAAACTTTTTCACATATTACTAAATTTTTTGAGTGAGTGTTACCGTAAATAGATAATTAAATAAATATATCAATATAAATAACTTAATTTAAAAAAAATTATAGTCAATTATGTTCGCTATTTTTTAGTTCTTGATTTTTCATTAAAAACTTTTGTATTGACTATTACCGATTATCTCTTAGCGATGATTTTTTTACTTTATTTTATTTTTATTGAATAAATATAAATTTTTGTTTCTTTTTTTTTTATTGGCATTGTTGAATTTCCTTCATTGAGTTTTTAAAACTATTAATGGAATTTTGGTTGTTCTTTTTCTAGAGTTTGCGAATCTCATATTGTGAAATTTTTATTAATATCTTTGTAATTAAACTCATTTAAAGATTAAAAAATAAATTTATAATTAAATAAAATCATTTAATGAAGCATGCAACTCATTAGGTTGTAAATTAAAATAGCTAAATCAATACAATTGAAAAATAATAATAATTAATTTCATAATTTAAGTGATATGTTATTTTGGTACTTTTTATTACATTATTATTATTTTTATTTCTTTATCAAGATGTATTTGTAATAAATAAAAGATTTATCTTTTTATGAAAAAATTAATATAAATTTTAACTAAATAATACTATAATTACATATTAATTTACTAATAATTAAACTTTTAGATGTCAACATAAATATATATTTCCTAATTCTTAGATTCATGTTTCTTTATAAACTGTACTCTCTAAACATAAATAATAATATAAAAAATAACATTAATAAAAAAAAAAAAAAAAAAAAGAAAAGAAGAGAAAGCATGTTCCTCATCTGGATTGAATAAAGAATGAGACAGCCTCATGAGAGTCAGAGATTGTTATGATACCATGAAACCTGTGTTCCTTGATGCAGCTTTTGACTAAAAGCAACTTATTATATTTGGATCTTAACAAGATCCTTAACTCAATGGAAACTGCAATCAGAGTAAATAATTTATACAACAATTTTTTTTTTAATCAGCTAGGATTCTGCAGACCAATTCTTTAAATGCATCACTACAATTTTCTCTTGTATATATACAATTTTTAAATTTTAAATTAAAATCTCAAATTTTTAGTGTGGGAGAGGAAGATTAATACAATTTGAAATGGGCCTTTCCAAAGTGATATCAAATTTTCTTTTTAATTGAGCTGACCGGTATTTAAAATCCAATAAATTATAATTAATTCAGTTTAATTTGAATAAAATTATAAGAACAATTAAAATTTTTTAATAATTATTTAATATAACTCTATATATTATGATTCAAACTGGAAATTTCTTCAATCATCTTATTACAATTCCTTTTTCCTTTTAGGAAAAAAAGAAATTCATTGCAAAGAGTTCTCTTGAGCTAAAATAGATACAAGAAAATTAGGAGGATAAACCCACTCCTGTATCCCGCCAACATGAATAGCAGCTTGAGCACAAACACGAGCTGCTACATTAGCAAAACGACGAACAAAGCAAACAATAACTTGATGAAATTGTTTTAGCAAATCAACACAATCATTAATAATAAAATCAAAAGGAGAAGAAATTGGGTTCTGAAGCACTTGAACCACCTGAAGAGAATCCGTTTCCAGAATGCAACTATCAATACCCTTAGATTTCATACAAGAAAATTAGGAGGATAAACCCACTCCTGCATCCCACCAACATGAATAGCAGCTTGAGCACAAGCATGAGCTGCTACATTAGCAAAACGACGAACAAAGCAAACAATAACTTGATGAAATTGTTTTACCAAATCAACACAATCATTAATAATAAAATCAAAAGGAGAAGAAATTGGATTCTGAAGCACTTGAACCACCTGAAGAGAATCCGTTTCCAGAATGCAACTATAAATACCCTCAGATTTCATCCAGCTTAACGCCTCATTGACCCCAAGAGCCTATGGTTCTCTCGGTGAAAACTTAACAGGAAATGCTTTAAATTTGGCATCAAAGAGATGCCCACTTGAGTCCCGCAAAACGAAACCAATACCAGTGTTGAAGGAGAAAGAAGAAATTGTTGCATCAACATTTATTTTTACAAAATTTGTCAAAGGCTTGGTCCTGATTAGGTCTCGTTCAATCTACTCAGACTCCTCTACATGTCACTGCACCCGAGACCTCTTAGACCTCTGCCAAGTATACAAATTTTGCCCTGCCAGATTAAGCACTTTATGAATGGATAAAGAGGAACCCTTCCACACTTTCTTGTTTCTATTAAACCACATATTGTAGCAGATGGAAGCAAAACACTCGGCCTCCTCAGATGATAGATGAGCAAGAATATAATGTAAAGAATCTCAGACCGAGTCCTGAATCATGGGGCCAATATTTAAATTAGCCAAACGCCTGCATTCCACAGCTACTGGACAATTAAACAGCAAGTGAGAAATAGTTTTAGAATTACAATCACACAAGGGACAACAGTCATTAACAGGGACATTCCTAGCTCTCAAAATCGATCTTGTTGGAAGACACTCCCATGAACAATGCCACAAAAAATTTTGAATTTTCACTAGAACATTGATCTTCCATAATTTTTGCCAAACCAGATGCAAATTCATATCACATTCACCCTTGAGTAGACGGTAACAACTCTTAACTGAGAATTGTCCACTGGAAGATAAAATCCAATACCAACTGTCTGAAATAGCTCTACTGCTCAAAGGAGTTTGCAGAATAGTTTGAGCCTCCCGATCATTGAATAAATCATTAATTAAATCACTATCCCATCTTCTGACCCCAGGCAGAAATAAACTACTCACAGAACATCGATGCAATTCTGAAGGAATCTCAGATTGAACATAGCCATCATCTGAAGAGTTTAACCAAGGCTCACCCCAGATACGGTTAGCCATTACTTTCCCAATGATTTTGTAAACCATGTTACACAGAGCAATAGGTCTAAGATCAACCATGCTCTTAACCTGTTTCTTTTTAGGAATAAGAACTATAGAAGTTTTGTTTAATACCATGGGAAAAGTGCCAGTAGCCATGAATGAACTACATAAAGAAAAGACATCATCACCAACCTATTGCCAAAACTTTTGAAAGAAACAAAGGTTCAAACCGTCTCGTCCCAGAGACTTGTCCGGTTGCATATTATAGGCGGCAGGTTACACCTCGCTAGCAGAAATTGGACTGAAAAGCATATCATTTTGTTCATTAGAAATCGACGATGAAATACAATCAAGAAACTGTGATCCCTCGTTCCCATATAATCCCTCGTTCCCATATAACTTAAAAATTGTACTAAAATATTCAATAATAATCTGCTTGATTTGAGGAGAAGCATGATGCCAAACATTAGAACTATCCTTCAGAGCATGAATATAATTAGATCTCCTACGTCCAGAAGCAAAGGAATGGAAATAACGCGTGTAGGCATCACCAAACTTTAACCAAAACTGCTTTGCACGCTCTCTGTAAAAAAATCTCTTGATCCTCCAACACTCTGTCATACAATTTTTGAGCATCAAAAAATTCTCGAATGCCGCTAGGATCAATCAGAGACCTAAGTCTCTTAACCTGCTTTAAACAGTGGTCTAATTCCTTACAGAAATTTCTTATCAAAGAATTGCCCCAATAAGACAAAGTTGAACCGTAAATAGCAATATTCTTTGACAAGGAAACAAAATGATTGTCTGATAAGCATTTAACCACAATTCTTTTACATTCCTCATAATTAGACCATAAGTTCTCAAAATGAAAATTCCTTTTATGATGACCATTCAGATTTCCTCTCAGATATAAACAAAGGGGAAGATGGTCTAACGAGGAGATGTCTAAAGCTTTAATCATCAACGATTGAAACAACTGAAACCCAATATCCGAAGCCAAGCCCTGTTAAGCTTCTCTCTTACCCAACCAACAGACCCTCTCGACTGCTCCCAGGTAAACTCCTAACCAAAAGAAGGAATTTCATACAAACCACACTCCGAAACAGTGTCACGAAACCCATTCAAAAGACAATCAAGGTAAGGAATGCCATCCACCTTCTCATGATAATAAAGCAGGTTATTAAAAAAAATCTCCCAAAATACACCAGGGGAGAGAGGAACTAGGAGCAAGCGCATGAATGATTCACCAAGATTCAGAACGATAATGACGCTTAGGCTGTGACACCTATTAAGGATGTCAGACATATATTATATGCATATAGTTAATAAATAATATATTTTTTTATATTAAATTAAAATTCATAAATTAATATTTATAATAAACTATTTATATGAATAATACACATTACATACCAGAAAGCTTATAACGTCACATGATTCATATTTTTTTTTATGTTATATATTTACAATACACTAGCCTTAATACAATATATAAAAATTCACTAAGCATGTTACGTTCTAGAAAAACTGAAGACGACCTCCTGCTGACCCACTTGACACAATTTTAGTGCAATCTTCAAGACAAACTACAGTTTTTCTAGTCCTGAAAAATAATGCAGAGGAGTGAGCCTGCAACTCAGTAAATAATAACATAATATTCTATGAAAAATAACATTCTCAAGCATGTAATATTATCAAGTATCAATCCATTCAATATTTAACTGTACATTTATTTAATTATGCATTTATAATATGTACATAGCATTTTCTTTTGGACGACAATGAACTTATGAATTATATATATAAAACCATAACTTCTTTTCAATAATTTATAGATCCCCATACACACACAGCCCACCATAATCTTGTACAATTTTTTTTTCTTTAGCCTTATTACGGCATTTTAAGGGGATTCCATAACGCACACATCATAGCCTTATTCACAAGTAGCATTGTCTACTTATACTCATCCAACCACATTTCTTATATTTACATATATATCACATATTCGTCCATTAAACAATTGATTGACATTCACATAATCTATAAGGAAACAATAATATTTCCAAGATATACTAAACATATACCATATTTCAACATGGCAGATTTGATGGTGTAAATTCAAAAATACACCAAAAATTTCATATTAGAAATTTCAAAGCCATTTTCTCCAGATCAGTAAATTTATAAGTCTAAATTAATTTTCAACTGAATTTGCATCAATTGGATATGTATAGAAGGAGATACATTAAAAACATTCCACCATGGTCAAGCTGTCAATAAAATTAAGCAACTAAAAGTATGGTCAATATTAGCCATCAAGAAAGCAAAATTAAGCTTCCTTTATTTCTATCAATTTTGTAAATAACATCTCAAATATTTCATAGGAACCAACGGCAACCAATTTGAAGTTATAAAACTCCAGATACAACTCAAATAATTCTACTATTCTCTACTGAACAGTGTACCCAAATTTAGCAAACATCATTCATATTTACAATCTCATCACAACATTAATCATCCATCAACATAATAATTAAATATCACAATAGTTAAACTATAGCATCTAGTAATTAGAAAATAAATATTTCTCTTTTCCAATCAACTTAACAAATAAATTTATAATTATTTATTTATTTATTTTTGTTATCTCACATAAAACATTAAGTTATCCACTTACCTTTATTGCTCCTTTTCCTTTGTTTGTATTTACTTGTATATCAGCCTCATTTCCATTTGATTTAGCTGAAACAGATCATAATTTACTTGTTTTTAAACACCCACAAATAATAAAACTTTATCTAGCATGATAATATCACTAAACTATCTAAATATATGAAGCCGCCAACTATAATAGATTTAATACGGTGAATTTAAAAATTCACCAATAATTCTATACACTGAATCTCAAAATGAAACTTTTCAGATCATTAACCCTATGTGTCTAGAATAATTTAAAATTGATTTTTCTTCCATTGAAGGTGTATAGAGGAAGAACCCTAAGAAATAATCCACCATACTCAAACCATCATTGGAAAATAAGCAAT
>CATIWM010119260.1:0-15180 GCA_949671775.1 Mallotus repandus | reverse complement strand
CGAATTTACAATTATACGTTCAAAGTAAGAGGGGAATGGATTAAAGATTACAATCTTTGATTATAAAAATACAATAAATGGAAAATAAAGCAAAATTAAACCCTCTCAAGAACTAATTAAGGAATCAAACATTCCTTAATTGAAAATCATACTAAAATCCTGCAATAAACAAGAATTAGTTTTTTCTCACAAAATAACAATTATCATCTACAAGGAAACCAAGTTAAATCTATACAAAATAAATCAACACTAGGACTGAAAGTTAAATCAAACAAGATTCTAGTAGAGAGGTGACACCTCTTTGTAGGGGCGTCGCCTGGTCAAGAGGCGACTTAGGAACCCCTCAACGTGAAGACGTCGCCCCTTCAATAAAAGCATAGAAATTCACATGTTTCTTAAATCCAAAGCAACTTCAATATACGTGCAAACAACCGCAAGCTTACAATCAAAACTCAATATTTTACATGTTCAAGCCTTCAATACAATCAAATAAGCAATAAACATAAAAACAAGTATGAAAATCCAAGAAATCAAACTTTCATATAAAGTAAAGAGCTTTAAGCTTTAAAGTAGGGGTTCTCACTGATTTGAACATGTTTAATGCTCTTAATTGAGCCCTTAGAGCTTGATTCATTGTTTTAAATGCTTTGAATGCAAGAGAGCCTTCTTCTTTCTCAAGGAAATGGATTCTCAAGCTGAAAACTTCTACTTCTTCCTCTTCTCTCTCTTCTATTTCTTTCTTTTCTTCCTCTTTTTCTCAAGAACGTTTCCCTTTTTAACCCCCCCCCCCCCCCAACCTTTTGCCTTTTTCAAATTCCTAAAAACTAAACCAAAATAAAAAACAATCATTTTTCATCATTTTCCTCCCTTTTTTAGCTTACTTCTGCCCTAAAAGTCTCATTTTTACACCTAAATCTTCAGATATGTGATAAAATAGCCCTCCTCTTGTTTAATGCAACATAGGTCGGCTATAAAGAGGCGCTGCCTCTTTGGTGAGGCGTCGCCTCACAGATGCCCAGGGCTGAAGAGGCAATCGCCTCTTCACCCAGGCCCTATTTGGGCCTTTGGGCCAAATGGCCTTTTGGGCTTAAATTTGAAACTTTGGGTCCTGACTTGGTGTTTTGGGCTTAACTAAGGATTTTGGGCTTTCGAGTCCATTTCTAAAGAAAGTTTCGGGTCTTCTTGCATTCTATATCCGTATTATCTCATAATTGGGCTTCTATTGCGGGCCAACCAAACCAAGGGTGTCCACAGCAATATATTTTTTAATAAAAACGTATGAATAAAATTTTATGATTGCATGACTTCTTAACATGCAATTTTTATTATAAAAAAAAAAGAAATATAACAGCATCTATATTAGCATATAGTCTCAGATTCAATATTGAAAAGCTCAAAGAACAAAAGGAGAAACATGAATGAACCCATTGTTCTATATATCAGTAAACATAGCCTTATCTTGCAAATACTAAAAGA
The DNA here is from genome assembly GCA_949671775.1 of Mallotus repandus. NCBI lineage: Eukaryota > Viridiplantae > Streptophyta > Magnoliopsida > Malpighiales > Euphorbiaceae > Mallotus > Mallotus repandus. Next base: position 13,704 of record CATIWM010119260.1, on the reverse strand, counting down.
TAAATATACAAAATATACTAAGATGACAGTAGCAGCAACAATTACAAGCCAAATCAGCATCAACAGCAGAACCAAACTTGAAACAAGATGCAACTTCCCATTGTAATTTTCCGCCAAAATATAGAAATAGTAACAACAGCTTTCAGAAAACATTTAGACATCAACAGTAACAATGAAAAGCCAAATCAGCAAACAATTCACCATAGAACATGGACCAATAACAACAGAACCAAACTCGAAACTAGATGTAACTTTCCATTGTGATTTCCACCAAAGAAGCAAAGCACCAGAATCATGAAAAGTGATAGCAACAGAAGCTCATATAATGATGAGCAACAATAAGCAAAAGTTCCCATAAAAAACCCACTTGAACACGACGAATTAAACTCAGCAACAGAGCTAAAGAGCCAAAGAACAGCATCAATAAAGAAGAAGCTTCAACCAAATGAAATAAAACTAAAAAAGCCTGAGGAGCAACTGCAAACGAATATGATATCCCATGAAAAATAATAACATTAACAGAATAACAGCAAGTGAAATCCTTTATTGCCAATGGAGGGGAAAATAATCACTTAGAGGAAACCAAACGATGAAAAAACATGCCAATCAAATTCAGAAAAAAGATAGCAAACTATGAACAAAATTTTAACCTCTAAAACTTAAACAACACACATACTTAACACATCATCCATGAATCAGGTTTAAACAAAGAAGAGCATCAAAACTTGAAGAACCAATCAGAGGTTGCACTAGAATACGCAATCAAAGTCCAGCAACATAAGCAGCAACATGAAAATATATGAAAAAATTATAAAAGAAGTATTTGTACCTACTAATAAGAAAGTTTAAACCTCATCATATACATCATTGGTTCGTTTAACTTCCTCTTTTGTGCTGATGGTTATGCCCTCCATGTCATTCCTAACCCAGTTATTTTCTTCAATTTCATTAACACATTCTTCAATCACCTCAACATTGTTAAATGGTAGCTTGCTATTTGCTTCAGAAATTAATTCATCACCCATTTCATACAAGTCACGAGGTTTTGCTTTTACTACAATATGCCAATCAGGTTGTAATGCATCTCTAACATAAAAGAGTTGTTGTACTTGTGATGCCAAAAAAAATGGTTCATCCCTTAAATTCAACCTGTATAAACCAACTTTGAGAAATTTACTAGTGTGAACCCAAGTGGATCTTCTTTTACTCCTTTTCCATGCTCCACATCAAAAAAATCACATTTAAAAAGTACAACCTTAAATTTCTCAAAATAATTCAACTCGATTATATCTTTTAACACACCAAAATAAGTAATTTCATTCTATAAGTTTGATGTTTTTGTCCTGATCATGACACCACTATTTTGTGTTTTCCTCAAAGTTTGTATTTCCTTAGTGTGAAATCTCATACCCTTGATGATATATCCACTAAAACCTCTTGCCACTTTATTTGGACCTCAAGCTAACCATTTAACATGGTCAGTAACTTGTGCGCTTTGTAGTTTAGACAGTCTTTCAACCTAAACAATATGTATCAACTTAAATTTATGAATATAATATTAAAAAAATTTCAAAAATAAATGCCAAAACAAATTTTATTTACATGAGAACAAAACCACTCATCAAATGTTGAATGATGAAGTATTTCTATATCAACTTGAGAAAGTCCACAATTACAATATTTAGTGCGATCACTTCTCTTGATAATGGCTTGATGCTCACTATAAAAAATAAAAATTAAAGAATTAATATATGTTTATTGTCATCAACGTGATTGTATTTAATATAAGAACATAAAAATATATACTTAAAGTTTTAATACGTACTCCATGAATGGCATAACAGAATCACAATTATATAGGACATATAAATGTGCTTGACGAAGTGTTTTATCATCAAGAATCACATTTTTAGCCTCTCCAACTGGACGGCCAAGCACAATCAACATCGATATAGTTTCTTAGAGGTTTAGTGAATTTGGTCTCAACACCTTCAAAATATCTAGAACAACATGTTATAGTTTCCTTTGCTTCGTACCACTCTGCTATGGAGCCTTCAAGTTGGGCTCTATTTCTCACGTTAGTCTTCAATGTTAACAGGTACCTAAAATTAATAAATATAACAATAAAAATACAGTATTATGGATTATTTGTTCTCAAAAATAAAAAAATAAAATATATAAAATGTACCTTTCTATAGGATACATCCATCGATAATAAACTGGTCCAGCTAATTTTGCTTTAATGGCTAAATGAACAACTAAATGCACCCTTACAGTAAAAAAAAATGGCAAAAAAATTTTCTCCAAATAAAAAAGTGTGACTTCAATTTGCTTCTCCTGCTCTTCGAGGCGACTTATTTTTAAAACTTTAAAACACACCTCTTTAAAATAATTAGATAAGTCAATTATTGGTTGACATACTGCCTTTGCTAAAGATCCTTTCAATGTTATAGATGGTAAATCTTGCATCAAAATATGACAATCATGACTTTTAAGTCCAATCAATATACGACTTTTCATTTTTATGCATCTTGAAATATTAGAGCAATAACTATCTGACACTTTCACATCCTTTAATACTTTAAGCACACAATCTTTCTCCATTGGGGACAATGTATAACACACAGGGGGGAGGAACATCTTTCCATTACCAAGATCAATTGGGTGCAGGTCACTTCTTATACTCATCTCCTTAAGATCTATACGTGACTTCAAATTATCTTTTGTTTTCCCATCCACACTTAACAATGTGCCTATTATATTATCACAAACATTTTTCTCAATATGCATCACATCAAGATTATGCGTAATTAGATTAAACTCCGAGTATGGTAAAGTGAAAAAAATACTTTTCTTTTTCCAAGCATCACTCATTTTGAAAATTTCTCCATTTGTACCTGTTATAGTAATTTCCCCATTTAGTTGTGCTAAGGCAGTAGATCTAGTTGTTAGAGTTGGTGCTAACCTTCTTTCTTCTTTGCCATCAAAATTCTTTTTATCACGCCAGTAAAGATGGTTAGAAGGCAAAAATCAACGATGACCCATAAAACAATATTTACCACCTTTATCTAACCACTTTGAACACGTGTCAAAACCACATTTTGGACATGCAAATCTACTTCTTGTATTCCAACCAGATAGCATACCATAACTAGGAAAATCACTAATAGTCCACAATAAAGCCGCATGCAATTGAAAAGCAGTTTTGTCCTTAGCATCGTATGTTTTAATGTCATTACCCCACTAGTGATTCAACTCTTTAATTAAGGTTGCATCAAAACATCAATCTTATCTCCAGGTGACTCTAGTCCAGGAATGAGCAGAGAGACAATAGAAATGAAAGTTGTTTCATACATAGTCGTAGAGGCCAATTATAGATCGTTGAAACAATTGACCATATGTTATGCACGACATTCATTGTTCGAAATGAATTAAAGCCATTGTCGGCTAATCCAAGTCTGATATTGCGAGGATCTTTAGAGAAATCCTTGTAATGAGAATCAAAATCCTTCCATGCACGTGATTCTGTCGGATGCCTCAAATATCCATCGTCCTTGCGTTCACCAAAATGCCATCTCATCAAGGATGTTATTTTAGAAGACATGAACAACCTTTGAATCTTAGCATCAAAGGAAACCATCGTAAATCTTTTTAGCCTTCAACTTTTTTTCTCTTTTTGTTAGATGATTCAAAATCAGTTACCTTCCCATTGCCCATCTAAAAGCACCGCAAATTGAACATTCTTGATCATTCGCTTTTTCCTTCCTAGAAAGCATACAAAAATTAGGACAAACATGTATCTTCTCATAACCAAGACCTAGTTCACCAATAATTTTTTTTTTAATTTCATAAGATGATTTTGGCAACTTATCTCCCTCTGGTAATGTTCTTCTTAATGAATCAAGTAATTCATTGAAAGACTTATTACTCCATCCACCCATGCATTTCTTGTGAAATAATTCTAAAATAAAAGAGAGTTTGCTATGTTGCATGCATCCTTTAAAAAGCTCCTCATCATTTTCTTCTAGAAACTTACAGAACTTGTGTTAGTTTCATCATTTAAAGATCTACTATCAAACTGCTCATTTTGATCTTTTAAAAAGTCAATATGGTCTCCACTATTTCGAATTTCTCCAAGGTGAGTATGAACTATAGCAATATCTTCTATAAACTGGTCAATATTCAAACTGGGATGTTCAGTATGAGATTGAACATGAGTAGATGAGTGATTAGAATGCAAATCTGATTGAGTACATCCCTTTGCTGTCGGTAAAGGCTCCCCATGAAAGTACCAATTTGTGTAGCTTGGAGAAAATCCATGCTCAAATAAATGACTTATGATGGTGTCTTGGGCATGTTGAAATCTATTGACACATTTTGTACGTGGACATGCAATCTTTCCATCTTTTTATGATTTAAATGCAAATACTAAAAAATTTGCAACTCCTTGCAGATATCTCTAACTTATCCCATCTTGTTCATGTATCCAAGACTTGTCCATTATACCAAAGCAATACCTGAAAAAAAAATTAATTACCTAGTAATTTTATCAATAATAAATAGCATAAAAACTATTCATTTGTGGAAAACTCTTAATGATGGATAAGGATATATATAGTAATCAATATTATAAAAATAAGCAGAGAATATTGGACAAGTACTTTTGAGTCCTTTGGCAATTGCAAGAAATCTAAAAGAATACAACACATAGGAACAAGATAAATTCACCTTCAAGATGTTAGCAGATGTAATGCCAGAGTCAATAAGTTGACCCTTGAGAACATCAAACTTCTCAGGGGTGAGTTTGTTCAATATACTGCAAAAGAAACAAGAAGTAGATTTCAACATGCTGCTACTGTGAAAAACTCAATTGTCACACCAGGCTTTAAAAAATTGATTGGTATTTCAAAACATTGGATTGTATCAAGTGACCCTGCAGAAGGCATTAATAAAACAACAACTACAAGTCTGTCAATAAATGTTAAATAATACAACCCAAACAGTACCTTATTTAGCATGATGGAAGTATGAAAAAGAGATTTTGCCAAAACACAAAAGTTAAAGCCAAAAAAATAATGTCTATTAACCCATAATTTTTATTTGGCAAAAATCATTCTGGTAAAAATTTAATCCTAAAATGGATGTTGTGATAAAAATATATATTATCAACAAAAGCAACAAAAAACACAGTGAAACTACATGCTTCAATAAATTTAAATTAAAAAAAAAACCACAAGTATATCATAAGAACAACTTTCTAAACAGCACAAAGAAATTCAATATTTAAAGGATCAACAAAAGGCTGTTAGAAATTCCAATAAGTCCAGGCCTTCGATAGATAATTATGTAATCATGCATTCCATGCTCAGTTATGCAGAGTATCACAGTTTATATCCTTGTAAATAAATTACCTTTCCACAGTCTTCAATACACACTTTTTCTTAGAAAGATTCCCCCTTCTAGCTGACAATGGAACCTCGACTTTAACTAAAGCTGGAGCAGGACCCCCTGGTTATCAATAGAAAATACAGAGTTTGAAAACTATAGCTCCACATGCCAACATAGGCAGAAGTTTGCAACAAATTGATACTTATAATAACAACACGATAACAATTGCCAACAACTGAGTGGAGTTACCAAGAAATGAATGAACAAATATGTATAGCAGACAAAATCAGGATTATCTTATCTTCAAGTACTGCAAACTATTAGAATATCAACATAATTTATAATCCACATGTTTCTTCAATAGCCATATTGATAAAAAATGCATTTCATTCCTTTTTCCCATTACATATATGTTCGTCTGTGTAAGATCTCTGCAACTTCGATGTTTGTGATCAATGGCATTGGCAAAACTCTCACTAAACAAGCACACCCGTCAAGTTAACTCCAGATTTTTGACACTACTCATTGACATTTTAAAGTCATTTGGATAGCAGATTTTGCAGTAAAAATAGGAGTTGAGAGCTGGACAAAATGAAGTGGTAAGGGGTGACATCAGAGAATGCCAAATTTACCAATAGGTTCATTAACCGTGTCATAAACTAATGATAACAAGGATGAATCTACAGTCATTACACCATATCAAACAAAATAATGTCATTTTTTATCCATATGCAGCATTAAGAAATATTGACAGATATTTAGAGATTACACAATAAAGAAAAGCATCAATTATAAGAGGAACATTATCAGCAACAAAAGCTCCTCAATTTAGGAACTCAATGGATTAAATACACTAACATAGCGTGTCATCCATATTGAGGAAAGCAAAATTCTTTACCAGCTTTGACAGCCAAGCTAACCATATAATGAGGTTCAGAGGAGCTACATAAGGCAAAACTTGATAGACAGAAAAACAGAGAAAGAAGAACAAACCTTCAGCAACTATTTAACAAGCACTCTCCAGGCAAACAGCACACATATCAGGGCCATCAACGGAGGTCGTCAACCGCTGCACGCTGCACTCTCTACAGAAAACAGAAAATATCATGTTTACAACTAACTGTATGGCATTAATTGCTATATTTCACAATCTATTCCAAATTTTAGATAATTAACCATTAATCCAATTACTTAATAACCTATTTATCACATCAATATAGTATTTTAAAAAACCCACTTGCTAAAGAAGCTATAAAATCCAAATTCCACTTCTTAAAATCCTTAAAAGTGTTTAAAGTTTACATTATTATGGAAACATAAGCAAGAAGTTTTTAAACTTGGGATATCACTTACAACCGTCACAAAACTAAAATAGATGATATCATTTATGAGAAAATAAACAGTAAAGAATGCATACCTGTAGAGAAAATGTCGGCAAAGCGTGATCAAAGAAATAAAATTAAAAAATGGGTTTGAATTATTTTGTTAAGAGAGAGAATTAGTTAAAAGAAAATGAAAGGAATACGAGCAAATTAAGTAGTATAATTTCGCTGGGCTTTTGAAGAAGGAAGCGTACAAAATTGTGGAATTAAATCACTGGTTTTTCTTTTCTTTTTTAGGGGGCATCTGAACCTTTTTTTTTTTTTTTGCGCAAAAAATATGGGGTTAATGGCACTAACGCTACCCAGATTTTCGACTTTATACCAATAAAGTACCTAACGTTTAAAATATAACAAAAAATCTCCTAACTTTACAGTCTGGTAACATAAAACTACCTGAAGCCTATTTCCATTCATCGGTGATGACGAACCTATCAGAAAGTTGACGTGAAAATAACTTATGACATTTGTCAGAAATTGCACATGTGGCACCATATCACCGATACGTCAATGCCATATCATAATTTTTTTTTTTTAAAAAGCTCACATTAGCCCCTCATCTCTCTCTCCTCTCCCAAAACCTGATCTCGCTTCTGCAAGAAACCCAGCTGCCATCGTCTTCTTCTCCTCCCTAACCTTTCCGCCACTGCCAGATCCACTCCGTTCAAATCTACTCCACTCATCTCTCTCTCCTCTCCCAAAACTCGATCTGCCTCTGCCGCTGTAACACCTGCTCCAACGCCTGCCTCTTCACCGCCATGGCAAGGCGCGTCCATCAAACCACTATTAGCCTCAGTAGCAACATGTCTCACTGTTTTTTACTGCTGCTGTTTGATTGCTTCTTTCTTTTATTTTGGGTTTGGAGATGAGATCTTCAAGGCAAGAATCAAGATTAACAGATTTCTTGGACCTTTTCCTTTCACGTGGACTTGATAATGATCAAACCAATTGGCTGGTTACGGCATGCCCTCTTTTATCTTTATCTTTTGTCTTTATCTTTGTATTGAAGTGTAATAGTGATAAGCATTTTCTTTTTCTTGAGCTGATGGAAGAACCATTCTTAATTTCTTATCGTTTAGTTATATTTTTTTCGCTGTTGTTACTGCTGCAGAATTGCTAAGTGCAGGCACAAACACTAAGGTTGCACCCTCCTGCACCATTTCTCATTCTGCAATGCGCTCCTGAGGATTGTGAAGTTATGAATCACACCATTCCAAATGGTTCACAGGTTGTGGTGAACGTTTGGGCAATTGGACGCGATCCCTCTGTTTGGGAAGATCCATTATCGTTCAAACCAGAAAGATTTCTTGGATTGAGCGTGGACTTGAAGGGCCGTGATTGGCATCCTCTGCTTGGCATAACACTGCAGATGCAACATCCTCTGCTTACTGTTCCTAAAACAAGAAATCAATGTTGACTTAGCAAGCTCAAAGATTACGGATATAATTAAGTGGGTGTATCTTTTTTTTCTTTTTTTTGGGAAAATGTTTGATGTGGCCACCAAACAAAACCCCCATTTCTGTTTAATTAACACTGAAAATGTTTAATTGACACTGCAGATTCTCGCATTGTAAGATTTGTGGTCTTTGGTTTTTTTTTTTTTTTTTTGAAGAAAGATTTGTGGTATTTTTAAGCAAGGGAAATTGTTTTCTTCCTGGCCACCAAACAAAAGCTGATATTTGTGTTTTTCTTTTCTTGTCTTTGTTTTAGCATGTCTTGTCAATGCTGTTTTGTTTTTAAACAAAGTTTCTCTTTATATTTGTGATTCGTGACTGTGAGTTGGATAATGGAGTCTTGTGTCTTATTTGGAGATTTATGGAGCAATTCATGCAAGAAAAAGAAAGATGTAAATATGGATGGCTGTTTGTATTCAAATTATGAGTGGCTAATGTGAGCTTTTTTAAAAAAAAGTCACAAAAAGAAAGATGTGAATATGGATTCGCCATTAGAAGGTCTTCATTAAGCGAGAAGAAGAGTGAGGCAGCAACGTTTCTTTGAGATGAGAGAGATTTAAGTGATCTGGGTTGTAGGATGCTGCATTAATTTTTTTTTTTTGGGCATGGTTGCTGCATTAATTGATTCAGCTTTTTGGAAAGGAGAGAGATTGTGGGTAAGGAGATTGAAAAAAAGTTGACACGTGGCGCTAACTTTGATGACATGGCGGTCAATTTCAAGTGATGGCCACGTGGTATAAGGTCTTTACACATAAGCAACAGTGATAGATGCCATATCCTGACCTCTGAACGGAAACAGTCTTTGGGTACTTTCATGTGCTAAGATTCAAAAGTGGACGATTTTTTTGTTACGTTTTAAAAGTGAGGTAGTTTAATGGTATAAAGTTTAAAATTTGAGTACCGTGAGTGTAATTAACCCAAAAATATGTGTCCCTTTCTTTTTTTTTTCACCAAAATATGTGTAAGCTACAAATAGAAAAAATAAAGACAACAAAATTTGTTTATAATTAATTAATTTTATTTATAATAAATAATTTTAGTTTATAATTAATTTATATTTTTAAAAATTTATTTATATGCATTTAAGTTGATCCTGAAATATTTTAATCACTTCATTTTTTTAAATGTTGGTAAAATATGTCATAAAACATACCTATTTAACAAGTATATTATGCAAATGTTATTAGTGATAAAAGAAATATCATATGAAATATAATTTTAAATAACAATTATGATAAAATGTTATGTAAATGTCATATAAATAAAAGATAAAATATCATTTTTTAAAAATATTATTTATATATAGTTTTATCCTTTTAAATAACATTTATAAAAAATATTATTTAAAATGTTTTTTTGTTGTAGTGATAAGCAGTGGTGTACCTGAATTCTAAATCGTTGAACATTTAATTTAATTAAAAAAAGTAACAATTGAACTCATGTGTTAGAATTTTACAATCTTTTTTTTCTTTTAATTTTGAAGAATGTTGATTTGAATTTTTATTTTTTTCATTGATTTATTTTTTTTACAAAGAACTATTAATATATTTATAGTATTAATTTTTATATTTAACTTTCTTTTTAGTTAAATATATATACGATGATCATTGTAAATTGTATTATTTATACTATATTCAATATATTATATTGTTAAAGAATCTTAATAATGAATATTATCACATAATATATATTAAAATTAAACAATAATTTATATGAAATATATTTTTTATATAAAATATATTATTTTTAATTAATATTATTAATATGAACTTAATCTTACGATCCAATTCGATTATCAATTCTCAAGTTGATAAGTATGATTGAATCATAAATATTATTTAAAGATATACACCTTAATTTTTTTAAATAATATTTAATTTAACAATATCAATTAAATAATAATTTTTATGCCACAAAATATTTTAGTTATTTTAATATTGTAATTGTAACTTGATTAAAAAATTAAATAATATAAAAGAAATTACTATAAAAAAAGTTGAAAAAGCATACATACAAAAGAACAACTAACACAATATAAGGGACCTGTGACAAAACATAGAAAAACATGAAGGACCCATAAGGGGGTCCTAGGCAGTCCACCATTACAAATATAAATAAAATAATAAAGGTAGAATGACATAGCAAAATTAAGCTAATGTCATAAATGCAAGTATCCAATAATGTGTAAGTCTTACAGCTGCATGAACACTTCAAATCATCCCCAATCTGAAGCAGTCAAATTTACTTTAACTTTATAGGCAAATGCACGTGGAGGACCACAACTAAGCCACCCATGTTTCAGTAATAGCTTTAAATTCTTTGCTGAAAAGAACCTGTATTCTGTTTCATCAAAACCTAGTATAAAAGGAACCTAGCTGCACCCTTCAATCCTTCATGTATATGCATCTATTTATTACTATAAGTTTTGGTTTATGATATCTATAGATTGAAAGGAAGATGTATCAGCAGCAAGCTCCTCAAGGTGAGAATGTGTGAGATTAGTTTTATTTGATATTTATATGAAATTAAATTAAAATAGTCATACATTGTTTTTTTTATACTGACATATATATATATATATATATATATATATAAGGCAAAAAGTCATTTTAGCTCCTAAGATTTTTATTAAGACTCAAATAAGCTTATGATTGAATTTTAGACTAAAAAATACTAAGGTTTTGCTATTTTGATCTTTTTATACCCCTTACTAACGGATGCCAAATTTAAAGTCCAAACTCCGTCAGAAAGGCAAGTGATAGACCCCACATCCCACATGGGCCAACGAAAGAGGTTTAAGCATTATCTTTAAATAGAGTAATGATAGATATAGTTGGCCAATTATATAAATAGTAACATAGTTGGCCACTTAGGCAATTATATCATTTATTAGGTGGTAATTATATATATATATATAATTTTTGGAATTTGAATTTGAAAATAACCCTAACTCATTCAATAGTAATTATTGCTTTTACTTTTACCACTAGTAAATATGTTATTCATTTTAGCAAAAACACATTCAATTTTACCCTAATTCTCTCCCCCTTCTTAGTTCTTTCTCTTCTTTATCCTGTTTTTCAATTGCCATCACCCTTCTTGATCTTCACCGCCATCACACCCTACTTTCTCTTCACTACACACACACTTCTTCATCCCTCTTCATCTTCTTTCTCTCCATTTGCTTTCTCTTCACCGGCCTTCTCCATCAGTGGCGTTCTTTATTAACATCGTCGCCCTTCTTTTGCAAGAGATCACATACTCGTTCATCGGTCGTTGTTTTTTGTTCGTCTGGTTGTAATTTATATGTAGAGCGTCACCATCTATTATCATTGTTGTCCGTCCAATCATCATTGCGGTTCGTGTCCCGCTAATCATCTACTTGTATGTTTTCTCACTATCTTTTTGTGGTGTTCAAATATTTGATTTTTGTTGTAGTTGATGGGTAGTGTTAAATTGGGTATTGTTTGATAAAAAATTGAGTTAGAAATTTTTAGGTATGTTTTGATATTGGTTATTAGTTGATGGGTTTTGATTATTGATTTATGCGTAATCTTAATTTTAGTTGGGTATTGTTTATTGGTTTATGGGTTTTGCTTATTGGTTTATGGGTAAAGCTTATTAGTTACAATTAGAGTTTTTTTTTTTTACAAAAGGATTGGTATAATTGTAACTAATAATTCAGCAGCTAATCAAATTAATTGTAATTGTCAATCAAAATAATCAAGAATAAGATATGAGCTAATGTCTTATAATGTCTAGACTATAATTAAAAAAAGAACCAAAAATTATTTCAAAATTAGAAATCCACAATTTAGTCATGTGTCCCTGCCTCAAATTATGAAGTAGTTAACTCTAACATTAGCGCCATCATTATTATAAAGATATCTTTTTAATTTTTCTCTTTTATTTTATTTTTGTTACTCAAATTTCTAGCACACGTTCACTGCCAATCTTTTCTATTTCCTTGTAATGTTAGCATACATGTAATAATATAATTTTTTTATGTAAATTTTTCTTATTAAACAATAAGCTATCAACTTTAATTTTGTTGATATTTTTGTATTATGATGCCATTTGGCTTTTGAATTATAATTTAAGTTGAAAGATTTATGTTATTATTGATTTTTTTTTCATTAGTGATTGATAACTTGATTTCGGAACTTTCGAGTCTTGCGGTTAAGCAACCAACGAAGAAGCAAGGTGAGATGTGGGGTTTCCTCCACAAACCCTCCAATACTTAAGTTAGAAAGGGTAAAGAGAGAGTTTAGAGAGAATAAGAGCTTAAGAGAATGGAATAGAATAGAATCAATAATTTGAGGGGAGGAGAGAAGTATTTATAAAGAATGAGATACTCAAACCTAAGAGAAATAAGATTCCTCTTCCTTATAGGTTTAGTCTTTGTTTGAGGCAATTCTCCTTGACCTGGAAGTCTTTTGAGTGTGGAACTCTTCCTAATGAGGAAGACTTTTTCCTACTTGGAATTGGTTCTCCTTGTCCTGCAAGTTACTCTAATTTAGGAATACAAGTTTATTAGTTTGAATAGGAATATACCTGAGGGGGTATCAATGATTTTGATGATTATTGTGTTAAATTTGTTGATATTATCACTATTTTGATTTTGGCAATTGTTAAATGATGCCATGTTGCTCATATAATGAAATTTTAGAATTTGCATAATTAAAATTTTTATTAAATTTGTTACTAAATGGGTTCTTTAATTGGAGGTTGTTGTGCTTAATTAGTTAAAATAACATTAATTATGTTATTTTGATATTTAATTTATTGGTTATGTAGACAATGACATCAAATGAAAAGGGAAAAAAATGAAATGAATCTAAGAGCGAAGAGAATGAAACAAATTGGGCTGAAATTATGTCTATTCTTGGTGGAGTATGTGTGTATTGGAATTTTATGAAGGAAAATGGATTTAGTTTTGTGGAAGAGATATTTGACACTATGGGATGGACAAAACATGCATCATTTAATGGTCCTATGTGCATAAATTGGAATGAGCTATTACTTAGTGTAGTACTAAATTAACTTAGGATAACGAATTTATTGTAATGTTAAATGTTACAAATAAATATTTGAATCATGAATGTTTAATATATTCATATTTGAATTATATATATATATTGTATATGGAGTAATATTGTATGATTTATTATAAAAATGGATGAATGATATTTGAAGTTATTATAATTAAAAAAAATTAAGCAAGCACTATATATGCATAATTAAAAACATTTTATTAGAATAAGTATAATCAGTGCAATAACAGCACAATATCTTCCATTTGTATTGGTATACGTTGAATTTGTTATTTGAATGCATAAAATATTGCATAATTTCTGAGATTTATATTGGAATAACTGGAATTTGATATTCAAATACACAAAATGTTTGAAGCCAAGGAAAATCTGCCAATTATATTTGAATAAAGAACATTTTATATTGGAATAAATATTAATGAGATTTTT
>CATIWM010119252.1:0-10926 GCA_949671775.1 Mallotus repandus | reverse complement strand
TTTTTGCATTTCTTTTTTTCTATCTTTTTTCTTTCACACTCCTTTTTGCATTTCTTTTTTTCCTCTCTCTTTTTTATTTCTTTTCTCTTTTTTTTTTAATTTATTTTCTCTCTCTTTTTTTCTCTCTATATTCAAACCTCTTTCAAGGTCTAATATGATAATTGCAAGCTACCTGAACGTCTCTGTTCCCAGCGACTTCTCCTTTAATGGACTTCCTGTCTTTCATGAGGTCATCAAGCATTAGATTGATTAAAAGTAAGAATCCTAACTTGGAGCTACTGATCAAAGTCGGGAAACTTTGGAAATTTTGTCAAAGTGAGAGGGTCGCTGTCGAGATTGACTGGTCCATCCCTGTCACGTGCCCCCTCTCCAATGCGAGTACACCTTCGAAAGCACTAGAAAAATGATGAAAAATGATGTCTAGAATGCAAATGCATGCATGAATGCATGGATGCGTGTATGCATTCAAAGGTTTTAAAACAGGGTGATACAGAAGACTCCTTGGATTCTTGTGCTCTTCCCGGCGCAGTTTTGACCTTTACTGCAAGTCGATTCCCGGACCTTCATTGTGCTATTGGGACCTTATGGAAGCTCTATCATGCGAAAATATGCATCTCGAAGACTCCAGTGGGCTTCGGATAAGGCCATAGGCATGACCCACACACGTGGATCCTTTTTTACCTAGGGACTAAAGGCTTATAAAAGCCCTTCTTTCTTCATTTTTCTTCATTTTTTCATTCTTCTTTCTTGCTCCTCTCTTAGAATCCTCTAGACTTTAGGTTTTCTTTACTTTAAAACCCCTGTAAGGAGGTGAAGATGGTGAGGATATCTTGGGGGATGTCGATCCCAATCTTGCTTTCTATTTGGAGGACCTCGGCCTAGAGGCTCCAGGAGGCCAGGCGGGTCAGGCTGTGGGTGGTGCAGTGCATCAAAAGTCGGTGTCTGCTCATCACACGAGGCACAGAGTGATGAGAGGACACAAGATTCCTCTCATTTTGAATCTAAGGGAGCATGTCTAGGTGCTTCATTGTTAGTAGGTTCAGTGTTTTTTTTCCTTGATGCTCTATTTTTCCTTGCTAGGATTCATTCCCTTGCGTGCTTGGAGATGTATTCTATGAGGATTTTGCTTCCCTTAAGCTGCATGCTAGGACTTATTTACCATGTTTTATGTCCTGGTTATGTGATTCCATTTACCTGCAAATGACAAGTAAATAGTAATTAGCGTTGATTTGAGTAGAAAAAATTTTTGAGTCAGAGTTTTTATTCTGTTGACTTCCTTTGTAGAGCCCAGTGACCCATTTGGTTCTGTCTGATAGCTTCACTAGAGCTAAAAAGCTCTATCAAAAGCTACCCGTAGAGGTGTGAGATCAGGTGCACGGTCTCAGCTTCAACGGTATTTTGGGTGGTCTGCTAGAGGGACTAGAGGTGCTGAGGAGTCGATAAGCAGTTATGACTGTTTTGATCGAGAGGTGGTCGGACTGCACACACACCTTCCACTTCTAGTTTGGGAAGATGACGATTACGCCACTTGACTTTGCTACCATTACGAGATTCACTTTTGTTGGTCAGCGGATCCCCTTTGACATTTCGGATGATCCTGTAGGGCTATGTCATGATTTGTTGGGTTGCCCCTGAGTTTAGAGTTGGTCAGGGTGGTCTAATTTCTTATAATCGGCTCTGGCGGGCATGTGACAATGTTGCTAGGGG
The DNA here is from genome assembly GCA_949671775.1 of Mallotus repandus. Taxonomy (NCBI): domain Eukaryota; kingdom Viridiplantae; phylum Streptophyta; class Magnoliopsida; order Malpighiales; family Euphorbiaceae; genus Mallotus; species Mallotus repandus. The sequence continues at coordinate 9,219 of CATIWM010119252.1, read as the reverse complement.
TTGTGTTATTGGCATCGAGAGGTGCGCTCGGTGCTTTATCTTTTATTTGATGAGCACGGTGGTGTTTCCTAATGCGAACAACACCAGTGGCTCTTGGTTACTCCCTCTGCTACAGGACCTTGACGTGCTGCGAGGTTATAACTGGGGTTCCACTGCTTATGGCCACCTCCTCCACGGGCTGGACGATGCTTGTAGAGGTAGTTCATAGATCTGTGGCATTCCATTGGTGGTTCATGTGAGTTGTTTCTGATGCCTTGCTTGTTCTTTTCCTTTTATTTTAAGTTTACTATTTTGAATATCTGTTTTTGTAGATTTGGGCCTTTGAGTTCCATCTGTTAACTCTTCCTATTATTGTTGGGATATGTGAGGGGTTACCTAGTCTTCCCATTTGGACTACTCAGCCTTAGAGTGGCTCTACGAGGTCTTTGGAGGCTACTCGTACTGCTCTTGCTGAGCTGACATTTAATCAGGTTGGCATTTTCTTTTCCCTGTTCTAAACTTTCCATGTTTTGTTTCTGATAGTTAATTTTGATTATAGATACATCTGCAATGGTGGTGGGAAAGCTATCCCACAGCCTTCTCGGCGGCGATTGCTGCAGCCCGAGAGATTACCGGTAGGTGCGTGTTGTTTGTGATGCCTATCGATCGCGCTTTGGCACCTCGGTGAGGGCGTGGAAAAATGGTTCTTGGGACCCACTGGCCATCGTGTCCCTCGTCCTCTTCCTTTAGACATGTTCTAGGGGGAGGACATAGTGGGCCCCACTCTAGAGGAGGCATTGGTCGGGACTGACCATTAGCTGTACCTGGAGCTGGAGGGCATCTCATAACTAGAGAGTCTCATTCCTCGCCTGATAGATGGCGTTGTAAGGAACTTCATGATAACTCCACCTGCTCTAGCTGCGGGAGTTTTTTCTTCTTTTGCCCATCAGGTATGCATTATTGCCCTTCATATGTGCTTGTGCTTATACTAATTGTTCTGATCTTTACTGCTTCTACTTCCGTTTGATAGCCTCGCCCGTAGAGGTCTCGTGCCAGGAGCGCTGCTGAGACTTCAGGCGGTGCTGGAGCTACTATTGATGCCCCCGCAGGTGCTGCTCAGATGATCTCTGGGGTAGCTGCATTATCGTTGCTCCATGTGGTTCGGGCACCTAACCTCCATGGTGAGGTAGTGGTTCAAGTGGTTCCTATATCCACTGATCCTATGGGTTTCATCCCCAAGGATGCCACCCATATAAGCGCATGTCTATCTTTGCCACTTTGATGCTTTAACTTTGCTGTCTACTGACTGTTCCGTTTGCAGGTTCCTCAAGATGTAGCCATCTACTAGTACCAGTACGCTTCGGGTTTGATAAGCCATTACATGCATTACTCCATGGAGGCTTATGTAAGTCTTTTACACTTTCGCTTTTTTCCCTGTTACAATTATGCAATGATATGTATGTGTATATTATGGATGCATGTGTGCATGTGCGCTAATGCATGTATGTCATGATACAGTTTGAGCATGAGAGGTTAATGCAGGAGCGGGATAAGGCCATCCGTCATTCAGAGTCGATTCACCAGTAGGAGAGTGCTTACTACCAAATTGAGATTCAGAGGCTACAGGCCAAGTTGGAGGCACTGAGGACTCGTGATGCTGGGCCAAGTAGGAGGGAGCCCTTGGATGTCGATGACAACAACGATGGTGATAACGAGGGTGGGGCTGAGTCCTGATTTCCCTCTTACCCCATTTTGTTATTTTTCTGACTGTAATGATGGAAAATTTTGGACTTTTCTTAGATGTATATACTAATAAACCATTTATGAGGCATTTGATGTTTTTTGTGCTTTACTGTGATCTCCTCTGTCTATTTTTATTTGCTTGCCACACCATTCATAACAAACAAGATTACAAGTAAAATGAAAATAATTTACAATGGAAATGAATGTAATTACAATCATAGAAAGATATGAATTCTAAGATGCAAATTTTGCTTTTGTGATAGATATTGATTCAGGCATTTACTTCTTAACATGTGTAATTCTTGACAATATTTTCCATTTGCGTTAAATAACATTTATCATAAGCATAGCTGCACACAGAACATTTCAAAATGACAATACCCCTGTCCTTAATTTACCCTTTCAAATTTTCTAATCAAGTATTTTGCCTCTCATTTTTTTATCCTTTTTGTTGTTTTCTTTTTTTTTTCTCGAATAGTATTGTTTGAGACAATCGACATTGATCCATTCGAACAACTCATTCCCGTCGACATCCATTAGCTTGACTACACTTTTCGAAAGGACAGTTTTAACCAAGTACGACCCTTCCTAATTAGGTCAGAACTTTACTCTTAGATATTGTAGATTTTGTTTAGCTTGCCTCAATACCCAGTCTCCAACCTTGATGTTATGTTGTTTAACTCTCTTGTTAAAAGCTCAAGGGATTTTTCAATGGTATAACTGAGTGTGATAAAGGGCTTTCAACCTTCCACTGTCTATCAGATTCAGTTGTTCTAACCTCTGTTCCATCCACTTCACCTTGGGTAAGTCTGCTTTGACTATGATTCTGAGGGATTTCATTTCTAATTCGATTGGAAGTACTTCTGTTCCATGTACGAAGGAGAAGGGAGTTGCCCCTGTGGGATTTCTCACTGTAGTACGGTATCCCCAAAGAGTAAATGGTAACTTATTGGCCCAGTTACGGTGGGTTTCTATCATCTTTGAGAGGATCTTCTTGATGTTCTTATTTGCTGCTTCCACTGCTTTGTTAGCTTGCAGTCTGTAAGGCGATGACTTGTAGTGCTTTATCTTATACCTCATAAGCACTGCTCGTGCTTCTCTTTGAAATTGTACCCTATTATCTGAGATCATATGGTGAAGAATCCTATACCTACAGAACAGATTCCTTTCTAAAAACTTAGCTACCTGCTTTGCCCCCTAGTTTGCTATAAGATTCCGCTTCTACCCAGTTCATGAAGTAGTTAATTGCAACCAAGATGTATCCATGTCTGTTAGGGGCATAGGATGAATCTCTCTTATAATGTCGAGTCCCCAAACTAAAAATGGCCAAGGAAAGGACATGGTGTGTAATTTAGAGTGAGGCAAATAGCTAACATCCGCATGAATCTGACACTTATGACATCTCTTGGTAAATTTAACACAATCCTCAACCATTATCATCCAGAAGAACCCTTGTCTCATTATTTTCTTGGCTAGCATAGTACCATTCATATGCGGACCATAAACTCCTTTATGGACATCTATCATCATTTTCCTTACTTTGTTCTCTTCCAACGTAGTTGCATCCCATCTGAAGTTCTCTTGTACAAGACACTTTAATGGTAGGTGAATTTTGCTGATAGCTTTCTTATGACTATCTTATCTTTCTCACTTGCATTTGCCGGGTACTCGCACTTGTCCAAATACTGCTGGATGTCATAGAAGTAAGGTTTCTGATCCACTCTTACTTCCATTACCTTGACATTCTTGTAACACGGCTGACTCACTTTTAGCAACACTAAAGGTTTCATAGGCATAGTTATCGGCCCATCCCAAAATGATGCTAGGGTGTCCACCATCTGATTGTGGTTTCTTGGTAAGTGAATAAACCTGCATTTTCAAAATGATTGTCCCAACTGCTATAGGTGTTCTAGATATGGCTTTAAATATGGCTCTTTCAGATCCCATTCATCGATGGCCTGATTGATTACCAGCATTGAGTCACCTAATATTTCTACTTCTATGACTTTTAGGGCCATCAGTGCTTCTATTCCCATCCATATCCTTCATACTCTACTTCTTTGTTCGTAACCCGAAATACTAATTTCTTTGCTATGGGGATTACCTCATTTTCTAGGGTCAACAAAATTACTCCTATTCCTGCTTCGAACTAGTTTACTACTCTGTCAAAGTACATATGCCATCCCTGAACTTCAATTGTCATGGTAAGGTCATCTAGAAATTCAAGTTCTATCTTTTAATCATCTAAAGTAGGGTTTAGTGCTAGAAACTTTGCCACTGCTCTTCCTTAGACTGTCTTCTTAGTTAAATACTCAACATCAAATTTTGTTGGTAACACCATCCATTTGGCTAGTTTCCCAACTAGTGAAGGTGCTTCAAACAAGTATCTCATTAGATCTAACTTAGAGACTGTTTGAATCTTGTAAGACTGAAAGTAGTGCCTCAGCTTTCTCATGGCCCAAACCATTACCAAACATATCTGCTCAACCTGATTGTACTTCTTCTCATAAGGCAGCATCTTCTTGCTTGAGTAGTAAACTACATGTTCGGCTCATACTTCTCCCTCTTGGGCTAGCATGGCTCTTATTGCACTCCCTTCAATTGCTAGATACATAATTAAGGGCTTTCCTATTTCTAGGTGTCTCAAAATTGGTGGATTCATGAGATAGTGCTTTATTCTGTCAAAGGCAATCTGGCATTATTCATTCCAAACCACAAGCTGATCCTTTCTGAGCAACTTGAATATCAGTTTGCATATTTTTGTTAATCTGGCAATGAACCTATTGATGAGCTGCAACTTCCCTAAAAATCCTTGAATTTCCTTTTTGGCCTTCGGTGTCAGCATTTCACGGATTGCTTTTACCTTGTCTAGATCAACTTCAATTCCTCTCTGACTAACTATGTGTTCCAACATCTTTCCTGAAGTTACCCTAAATACAAATTTCTTGGGATTGAGCCTCAGATTGTATTTGTCTACCCGTTGCATGAATATCTCCAATGCGGCTAGATGTTCTTCCTAAGTCTTTGATTTTACCATCATGTCATCGACATAAACTTCTACCTCTTTGTGTATCATGTCATAAATATTGTTGTAGCCATCCTCTGATAAGTTGCACCGACATTCTTTAAACTGAAAGGTGTTACCCTACAACAGTATGTTCCCCATTCAATGATGAAGGCGGTCTTAGCTTTATCGATGATTTCCATGAGAATCTGGTTGTAACTTGAAAAAACATCCATGAAGGAGTACATGGCACATGTGACAACATTATCAATCAAAACATCTATCTGGGGTAGTGGGAAATCGTCCTTCGGGCATGTTTATTGAGGTCTTTGTAGTCTACTCAAATCCTTACTTTCCCATCCTTGTTAGGTACCGGCACCACATTAGCCAACCACTCTGGATAGTCTACCACTTCCAAAAACTTGGCCTTGATCTGCTTCTCAATATCCTCTTTTACTAATTGTGCCCATTCTGGTCTCAACCTTCACAACTTTTGTTTCACAAGCTTGTGTCCCTCTTTGGTTGGAATATACTGCTAAGCGACGTCCCTATCGATGCCAGGCATGTCGCCATATGTCCAAGCGAATACTTTCGAGTATTTTGTTAATATTTTTTCTAATTCTCTCTTTTCTTTAGGGGTAACATCTTTTGAAATTTGCAATATGTGAGGATTTTCATTCGTGCCCATGTTAAATGGCTTAGTGTTAATGGAATGAATGTCAAATATGCTCATGTAAGGTTTAATGCAATACTCATCATCATCAAAAGATAAATCACACAAATAAGCAAAATTAGACTTTATTACATCACATTTAAAGTTCAGTACATCAACAAATTCAAAAAATTAGCATAAAGGAAAGGATAGCTTGGTATTATAAGTAGAGAAAAGTAATATATCAGGTGCATCAGCCTACTCCTCTGAAAAGAGCAAAGGATCCAATCTGGTAGCCACCCACTACTTGTATTCCTCACTTGTGGTGTTGTCTTATTCACTGTTATCAAAGTGGTGGATGACCCTCCTATGCTATGTCTCTAGGAAGCGATCAATGAACCTCTGAAGGAGCTTACCACCTATAAAACCTACAGGGTCTGATGGTATAAACTGTTTCACCCCAAACTGCCTGGTCACTAGTGTCGGGTAGTAATAAGTGCATGACATGAATTTAGAGATTGGCACACAGTTCACATAAGCTGCCACAGTCACATGTTCTAATTTTCACCAAGGGCATGTCCAAGTTATTTGACTCTCAGTGACGTCGTACATCCAATCAAACCATTCTTCAGATGTGACAAGTGCAGAGTTGCTAGTAACCCGCTTGAGGTGTCTTTCCTGATGGTGCCTGGGTTGATATTTGAGCCAGTTCCCGGATGGCTTCCTTAATCTGCTGAGTTTCTTTTGGAGCCAAATTTGGAGTAGCAATGGACTTCCGGTAAAGTACAAGCATTTCCCGGTCCTCATCTCATCTAAGCTGTGAATGGTCTCTACTAAGATCAGAGGGAAATGGGTCATTTTGCACTTAATGCCTTCTATCACTTGCAGTATCTTATAGTCTCCTAGCCCATTGTGAGATATAGTAAAGTAATGCAGGAAGAGGTAACAAAAGAGGATATGCACCCAAGGTGGGTTGCCTGGTCTTTTCTTACTGCAAGCGCCCAAGAGCTGAAGAGGAATCAACCATTTATCCAGTGTAACCAATTTGTCTAACTTGTCCAGCCTTAGGTCAAAGAGTGTCAATCCCATTCCCAGGTACATCACAGTCTGGTTAGTGAAAACTACTATCTCTGTCTTGGTGCGAGTTTGCCCTACTATAGCACTAAATTCCTCATATAGTGGGCATAGCTCGAGACCATTAAAGTAAAAACCATGCTCGAATGGGTCCTAAAATGTCATGGCTGCTTTTAGAAACTTGAAGTCAATGTGAACATGTTGATATGTCATGAGGCATAACATCCCATAAGGCTCTAGACTTTTCCAATCAGCTTTATCAAAGGTGCAAAATAGGTCTTTGGGGATGCATAACTGAACTTGTGGTGCCTTGACTAACGTGTCATTGTTGTGCAACCTTTGAATTCTTTCCCTTAGCATTCCCATATTTTGTCAAGAAGATCCTACATTGAGGTCATCATCACTAGTGTTCAAGAAGTGTTCCATATTAGGGTCCATGTAAAGCTATGCTTCTGCACAAGTGTGCTTGTTAGGATGATATAAGGGGTGATACATGCATGTATGATATAATGAATTCTGCAAAAGAGAAGGGTTAACATGTATGCATGGCATGACAATCATAACTTTACTAATGCAGTGATGCAATATGGCTGCAAAAAGATCATGAGTTAGTGTATGATGAAATGTCCTATGTGCATGTATGTATGTATGGGGAAGGAAAAAAAGATAAAATGAATAAACCAAACACAGGCAGTCTCTCCTTCCAACCTTATTTCTCCACGAGGTAGAGAATTTTGTCCTAGGTGGGTTTTTGAATCATAGCCATCGAGGGACCATGGTTCCGCTCTTAGACTAGGTTGTTTCCATTCATGATGATTAGACTCAAGAGGTAAACTAGGGAACAATGCCCAAATGCACTCGAAGTAACCATATGATGTCAATGAAAGGCCCAATTGTTAGGTCACAAATGGCGTCTACAACTTGTGCGAGCCCGCGAGCGTATAGACTGTAGTCAGTAAAGGGGATCCAAATTCATATTCTTTTCATCGACATTCAGTATGTTTATCAAGAGACATAAAGGTTTCGTTCCATACTTTACAACTTAACTCTTTCAGTATGAGTGTTCATAATCTAGTTAAATTCTCAATTCATCCACTTGATCTAATAAGGACAAATGGACGAATTCTATAGGTTCCATCATCAAAAGTTATCACTGTTTGTCGGCCTTTACAGACTACCAAACTAAGGTGTATGATTCTCATCATTCCTTGTGTATCGGGCTTACACAAGGTAAACAAGGATCACACGAGCCTAAGCGTGGGCAGTCTATGAAGACTGACATAATGATAATAAATAGTGGCGGACACTAGAGATGTCATATCATTTGTGAATGTCAGGTCAAATGGACAACATCAAGATAAGGATAGCATGCAAAAGCTAGGAGGGATCCTATGGGAGATTTCTATTGGTTTATCTATATAAGCTGCGTAAGGCTTATGGTTTGGGTCTCTTTAGCGATATGACTAGGGTTACGGACTCCGGTCAAAGAGTATGGCATTCTTTTACCTACTCGAGAAAAATTGTACCCCATTTTGGACTTGGGAGCTGGACCGCGTCACTTTAAGCCCTACAACTTTTCTTGATCGAGTAAAGGCTAAAGGTGATAATACCTATCTTCGTCGCCCCATGACTCGAGTGATTCTCATTCAGTGTTATTGAGGGTTTAGTGACCATGGTGCATGTGGTGAGTGTGATGATATACAGTTATGTTGTTTTGAAGGTGAATAATCAAGTTATGTATAATAAGAAACAGTCTTTCATTCATACCCCTCGAATTAGAAGTCCCCAATGGAGTCGCCAAAAACCTATGGTCGCTTTACAAGATCTGTGAGCTTATAGCATCGGGGTACACAAGCTAATGGCGACTAATTTACTTATTTTTTCCAGTTGTTATTCTTGTAGGAGGGTCTGCCTGATTAGGCTATGTAGATTTAGAGTCACCACCTGACTTATATCGGGAAGAAGTGAAAAACTCACTTCCATAACCAGAGAATCTGGGTTCGGAGGGTAGGAGTTACTTATCCTGTTTCTTATTATAAACGTTACTCATTTATTCACTACTTCACCCTAGTTTCAGTTTCATGATGCATTTTACCACATACAAGCATTGGTCAATTTAAATAAAGCGCGGGATAATTAAATTAAAGAGCATTCATCACATGATAAATTAGCAATCAATTAAGCAAATAAAACATGTAAGTAAATAAGCAATTAGGCATGTAGCACACAAGCATGTAAGAAATAGTCAAATAAGCAAGCAAATAAGCAAAATAAAAAAACCGGGAAAGGGATTAAGGATTACAACCCGAGAGAAAAAGCATATTCTAATAAATACATCCAAAATAAAAAAAATGGAGAATTGGAATTAGGGATTACATTGCTTTGAAAAAAGCCTATTTTATTAATTACAATAAAATAAAAAAGGAATAAAAATCCTATTCTAATAATCCTGCAAAACAAATGTTAGTTTTCACACACATGCAAGCACACATCATATGTAAGATAATTTAATATATTTCATTCATTCATAATTGGAGTAATAATAAAAGGAATAATTAAATACGTAAGCAAACAAGGATACTAATGTATGCATGATACAAGATTTAAAAAGTTGGGTATTTTAGTATGAAGTCATCATTTTTATTATAAAAAATAAAATTTTTATAATGCAAATATATAAAGGGATAAAGTATGAAGGTACAAAAAGATAATAAAAATGATAAATGTATTATTCTTACCATAAAAATATTATATTTATGATGAAAAC
>CATIWM010119248.1:0-33440 GCA_949671775.1 Mallotus repandus | reverse complement strand
AAATAATTAAATATGGCGTTAGTAAAGAGAAAGGACCAAACTTCCAAACCCAATCCCAAACAGAGCCCAAAAAAAAAAAAAAAAAAGAGAGAGAAAGAGAGAGAGCAGAGAGTGTAGACCATCCAAAACGAGTAAAAGAGTAACGAGGACGATAAGTCTATTCTCCCTTCTTCTTCTTCTCCTTCTTCATCCTCCTCCTTCAAACAACAAACCTCTCCAAAAAAGAAAAAAGCCAGCCAAACGCTGCCTTTGTTTTTAATTCAGTTCTGTTTTCTTTCAGATAAAGGAAAAAAAATCCCTAAAAATAAGGGATTGAAAAGCGATGAGTCGCTGCTAGTTATTACAGTCATAAATTTAATAAAAGAGAAAAAAAAAATCCTATCATCATCATCTCATCACTTCACTTCCCATTTCCATTCCCTCCTTAATTCTCATTTTCCCTCCCAAAAACCCTAACCCGAGACGCCCCCGCACCATACCAAAAATTGCGAACCAGGAAGATATGGCCACTACTACCACCACCAGCCTCGGCGCCGCCGCCGGCGCCGATGATCGAGTGATGGCTACAGCTCAGCAGATCGTGAAAAGCCTCAACACCAGTAAAAACGTCAGAGAAGATATGCTTCTGATCTTGTCCAGCTTCGACAACAGGCTGTCCAATATAACCGATTTAATCAAAGACGAATCTAATTCGCAGCTGTCGCGGTTAGATGTGGCCGAGAAGGTAATTTTCCGTTACGATTCTTCTTGGGAGGATGCTCCTGATCAAGCCGCTGAGTATCTGACAGCTGTTGATGATGTTCTCGATCTTTTAGATGATTTATCGCTGCGGTCCGATAACGATGTTGTTGACCGGGCCGAAAGTGCTGTTCAGGTTGCTATGTCCAGGTTGGAGGACGAGTTTCGTCATATACTGATTAGGAACACTGTTCCGCTTGATGCGGAGAGGTTGTACGGATCTATTAGGAGAGTTTCGCTCTCTTTTGCGTCTAATGATGGAGATATCGACGAGGATTTTGAGAGTTTCGCTGAGGTTGTTGATAGTGAAACTCAAAGCACTAGGTGTTTCCATGAGCGCGGAGTGAGTTTGGGCGGTGATTTGTGTGTCGATTTGATTCACAGTGATGCTGTTGAGGATTTGAAAGTGATTGCTGAGCGAATGATTCGGTCTAGGTATGAAAAGGAATGTGTTCAGGTCTACTGTAATGTTAGAAGAGATGCTTTGGATGAGTGTTTGGTTATTCTGGGCGTTGAGAAATTGAGCATCGAAGAGGTACAAAAGATTGATTGGAAAAGTTTGGATGAGAAAATGAAGAAATGGATACAGGCTGTTAAGATTGGTGTTAGGGTTCTCTTGACTGGTGAAAAAAGGCTTTGTGATCATATATTTAGTGGGTCTGATTCTGCTAAAGATGTTTGTTTTAATGAGACTGCTAAAGGCTGCGTGATGCAGTTGTTGAATTTTGGGGAGGCTGTGTCTATTGCCCGGAGGTCTCCTGAGAAGCTGTTTAGGATTCTCGATATGTATGATGTGCTGGCTGATGTTTTACCTGATTTGCAGATGATGGTATCGGATGAATTTGTGTGTAGTGAAGCCAAGGGAGTGTTGGCTGGGTTGGGAGAGGCTGCGCGAGGGACTTTTGTAGAGTTTGAGAATGCTGTGAAGGGCGAGACCTCTAAGAAGCCTATGCTCAATGGAGAAATTCATCCACTTACTCGTTATGTGATGAATTATGTGAAATTACTTGTGGATTATAGTGAAACCTTGAATTCCCTTCTTGAGGATGATGAGGATGATTCCGATGGTTTGCAAAATGATGATGCAGAGAGCACGACTCCCATACGACGGAGATTACTGGCTTTGTTAGCTACTTTGGAGTCCAACCTCGAGGAGAAATCAAGACTCTATGAGGATGGTGCTATGCAGTATATATTTCTGATGAATAATATCCTGTACGTAGTTCAGAAGGTTAAGGATTCAGAACTTATCAAGCTTGTGGGAGATCAGTGGGTTCGCAAACGACGGGGCCAGATACGCCAGTACGCTACAGCTTATCTGAGGGCTGCTTGGAGTAGGGCCTTGTCTTGTTTGAAGGATGAAGGCATTGGTGGGAGCTCTAACAATGCTTCCAAAGTGGCTTTGAAGGACAGGTTCAAGAATTTCAATGCATGTTTTGAGGATATTTATAGGATTCAGACAGGTTGGAAGGTACCAGATCCTCAGCTTCGCGAAGAGCTTAGAATATCTATATCTGAAAAAGTTCTACCAGCTTACCGTGCCTTTTTGGGAAGGTTCGGGAGTCAGCTAGAGAGTGGAAGACATGCTGGAAAATATATCAAGTATACAGCTGATGATTTAGAGAATTATTTACTGGATTTGTTTGAAGGAACACCTCTTGTGCTTCACCACCTGAGAAGAAAAAACTCATAGAATACAGGCTTGTAACAGGTATGCATGTGCGCTCATTAAGGACTAGAATGAACAAACTTCATATATTTGATGTATCTGAATGTTGTTTGTATTTGCTGGTGTAATGTTTAAACACAGGTTTCTGATATAGTTAAAAACAATGCTCCTTTGGTATATTATGTTAAAGCTCTGTACATGTATCATAGACCATAGTTTTTCCAATTTGAATTTTGCACTGATTCATGTATTTTGTCGTCATGAATCACCATTAGCATTGAGTATACGAGGCCCATATATTTGCAAATCTTATGAGCTGTCTCTTAATGTGAAGTGTGTAATGTTTTTAACTTTTGCTAATGTTGTTCTAGTTCCTAGATTCTACAAAGGTGGTCTGAGAGGATAGGATAATTCAAGCTAGGATTATTTTACCTTTTTCTTTTTCCCCAAGTGGTCCGTTCTGTTCGAGCAATTTTTCATTAAAGCATTCATATAGTGATATCTTTATTTCCAGGTTCTTGTTGTGAATATTTACTCTCTATGAGAGAAGGAAAAAAAATTGTCAGCATGTTGGTAAAACAGCCAACCCGGGCTCCCATCCCCACATTTCCCCCTTCTCCCTCGACAAGAAAAAATGAGGTTCAGTAAGAGAAGTCAATGAAATGTGAATTTAGGCATGTTGGTATGGAGAAGGGCTTCTTAATCTTTGGTTCAGGGCTTCTTACGCTTGCCAGAATTGATTGATTATTGATACATTGCAAGGCAAGTAATTTTCTTGGTGGCTGTATTGTGTGCTGTTTAACTGATTGGATCCAATTTGTAATTTGTAACTTCTACCATCAACGGTATGTGCGATTGATTATTATCATTGCAACATTTTTTTCTGCATTTGACTCCACTATATTGAATCAAAAGTGGAGAATCAACATTTCAGAAATTTGTAATTTGCAGATTACATGGAGAATGTTGTCCTTTCTCCAATAATTTTGTGTTTCAAATTCATTTTGTATTTTATAGATTTTCTATTCCATGGTGATACACATGAATTAATGAGTGACAAATATGTTTATGTGTTTCTGTAAACTCTGGCAGCTGATAATAAAACTTGAAACTGACTAACCATGTCTGCAAATTATTCATGGGTGATGCAAAATCAGAATGAAGCAAATTCAACATTTTGGATTATTTTTCGGTATGTTGATCTGTTTCTGTAAGAAAAAGCATGAGTTTTGTGTGTGTTAGTTTAAATGATTCCTTTGATTACTTGGGAAATCCCCCTGTTGCCCTGTATGTTTCTAGGCAGCCTAAGAAATGAGGAGCCGACTTTTCAATAAAAGCACAGAACTACTCATAAGCTCCTCTCAAGATATATGATAGGTCCGGAAACCTCAGTCCCCATTCAATAATTTTTGCAGGTTGATGGGTTGGGTTTTGTCACTTAGTGAACACCACCTGCTGGGAGCAAAATGTTCCTGAGCAACCAGAGCATATACCCCTCATGCTTGCTACCAATAAACGTGACTGAAGAACATGCCATGTCTGGTGTTGAAAGCCAAGAAGGATTAATTATGTAGGGATCGACTGTCTAATTCCAGACAAGTAACATCAATTTTTTGATTGGTCATTAAGCACTATCGATGACGGGTCATTCTGATGGGATTGGCTGTCATTGTCCTTGCATGGACTTTGACGGTTCATCAACTGAATTGGTGTCCTATGGTTATATAAAGTTTTTTGTATTATATGCCTGGTTGGTCACTGACCTCTTGATTTATGGTTTCATTACTTTCCCAATTGAGATCTTCAAATCCTTGGAATTTAAAGTAACCTATCATGTCATGTCATGTTTGTGTAATCTTAATGTTGAACTCAAAATTATTATAAAATTTTCAAAACAAAAAATTAGATGAAATATTCACTTAGTTTTTGATAAAATCTCAACTGACTTTTCAACATTAGAATTCAATTAGTTTAATTTTTCACTGTAAGAGAGAGTAGAGAAGGACAAAATTTTGAACTCTACTCTTTATATCTGATTGTTTACAATTTTTACCGTTTAAATTACTTGTAGATGCATCCACTTATATAAAATCAAGTATAAATTTCATTTTTAATCTAAATCCAAACTCCTAAGGATAGACAAGAAACATAGAAATTCATATCGGCTTACATTTGACCCCAAGTGTTGGAAGCAAGTAGGCCTCTAATATTTACCCACTAACATTGGACTAAGGAACATAACTTGCTGCTAGTGTCGACTGTCGAGTTTCTTCTAATGGCAAAAAGCATGCTTAGCAGAAATTTTCAGGTAGGAGTGTGACTAAAAAGAAAATATAGTCATAAACATTGGAATAACCGTGGATCTTTATTAGTGCCGCATGAAATATCTTATAGAAGAGTTGACCTTGCTTGGAATCGGGGAACTTGTTTCAACTTAAGTGGAAAATTAACATAAGTTTGTTTTTGTTCTATCGCTTGCAATGAAAACAATGTCCAGATGCACATATAAAAAGACATCAAGAAAGGTTTGATACGTTGCTTGCGATGGAACATATGTCTCTAGCTATGCTACGGACATCAAGAAAAGTTCAGTTTCCTGGCTCTCAGAATTTGTGGAATCTAAGCAAAACAGCTGTCTAAAGAGCTTCCAAAAGAGCGTTTATCCAACGTGGAGATGTGCGATTCCCAATGACAATAGCCAACATTTGTCTGAGATGGACAATACACCAGCTTAAGTTTTTCATAATTTCAGCAGGCCAAAGCTCACCACTCCACCCAGCTGCCAGCTAAGCTGGGAATTCCATTGCATGTTATTTGTTGCCATGATCATCTCCCATTTTCAGCCATAAATGTTTATATTCCCGACCTGATACTTAAAGAACCATCTGTCAGAGGTTGAGTAACCATATCCTAAAGCCTCCTTTCGCAGATTGCAGTATTAAAAGTTCAAGATCACTGCAGCATACTGAAATTCCTCCTCCTAAGTTCAAAAAAAAATGTCATCTCAACATGTCCAAAAATTCTGGAGTGATTGCTGCTTATCTCACACACAGTTGTTCCCTTCCCCCCAAACCAAGCCACAAAAGTAGCACTTTGGACTTCTAAGAAAGACCTGTAATTTTCAGTATTTTTCTTCTCTTCAATAATAAAAGATTGGACGATCAAATACTTCATACTCTGCTTTCTTGCAAAGCATAAAAACACAATCAAAACAAAGATAGAATGGAATCATTAAAAAAACACGCGCACAAAATGCAATATTGTTTTCACCATGTGAACTCAGCATTCAAGGTAACAAGGACAAGCTGAAGAAGTCCTACTTATTTGATTTTGAAACAGTGGAGCTCACATTCAGTTCGTTGATACATCAAAGATATATTGAGAAGAGAACCCCATAAAACCAGAAGAAAGCTAATTACAAGGCACTCACCTATCTTACACCTTCACTGCATTTTCTCACTGGCAGACAATACAAAGAAGATTGGCATAAAATTTGAAAAATATGGTCAGTCAGTAAGGAGTGATCAGACCATCATTATTCATACCTTTTTAAACTCTACTGTTTTGGGGAAGCGGCAATACTCCATCAAAGAAATCCCCAAAGTAGCCTCGAGGCTCATGTACAAGTCTTGAGATAATGTCCCTAAGAGTGATCACCCCTTCCAGATTCCCATCATCATCCACAACATATATCCGATGGATTTTTGTGGAATCAAGTTTCAGTATCAGTTCTTTCATTGTGTGGTCTTTCGTGCATGTAACCAAGCCATTCACCATGGGTGAGGATTCATGATGCTCTTTCAAGTAACTTCTAACAGCCGTCAAAAAGTTCTTTGCCGTTATAGACCTGCAAAAATATTTCATGAGTTCACTAGGATTGGGAAGAATTTAGTTTAGTGACAAATTGAGATCATATGCATTGCATTCAAGAAATGTGTTAACCCCACAAATTTCATGCCCCTATATATATATATATATATATATATATATATATATTGACAGAATTTCATGCCTCTAATTGATCACCACAAGACATTGAAAAATTTTCAAGGCTCCCCAGAATAAATTGATCTATCTCGACACAAATGGAAGCTGGGGAACAGGGGACAATATAGCCCCCAAATTTCTCGATTTTGATAACAAAACCATAACAACCTCCTTGTAAATTGTTTCCACAATATTTTACATGACAAAACCATCACATGGATTGAGTTTATAGATGGGGACCCTCTTTATAGGTTTTTGAGTACCAATATGTTTGACATACAGCAAACTTATTGCCAATGCCAACTAGTCACACATGCACAATTTTAGTAACTGTATACCAAATAAAGCACAAAACTGATATAAGATGAAGTTGCAAACCTGTAATCATGATAGATCTCCGGAGCAGTTAACAGGAACTGAACATCTCTGAGACTTATATTGCCCACTGCCTTTTTCCCACCACTTTCAACAACAGGTATTGCTCCAATTCTCTTTTTTCTCATCAGTTTAAATGCCTGGAGCACTGGCTCGTCCTCATACACCTGAGACAAAATAAGTGACAAAATATCAGATTTGTTTAATATCCAAAAGCTTCTCAGCAGCTGTCGCACCTTCAAAAGAACATTTGAGGAAAATGTGAAGAGAAAATGGAAAGGTTTAATAATAATAAAATAATATGCAGCATTGAAGTACCTATCTCTCATCCCCATCATGCAGACACAGAATACAGAATGATTTATTCACCTTCACTTACATATTTAACGCATAACACATTCAATAGAAGCATAACTGATGACCTTAAAAGAAATCAACCCAAATCCATATAAAAAACTCGGTAACCAAGAACAGAAGCATACCTTGACAATAAAATTAGAGGATGTACAGGGAAGACCAATTTCTGAGAGTGTCTTGGTTCCCCAACTTTCAAACCATTGAAGTCCTGCACATTCTGCTAACATGTGAATCACAGCGGACTGGGTAATGATGTTATCAATCTTCCCTTCACCAAGATCAACCACAGGAACACTTTTCATTTTGTACTTAGATAACAAAAGGAGCATTGTCAAAAAGGAGTTCGATTTCTGTAAAGCAAGAAAAGGGGCCCAGCGGAATGACCCTGAGATATCTCGAACCTGCAAACCATGACAATCTGCACAACTCAGGAAATAGCAAATTAACCTGGGGTGAAAAGGGACATAAATTATCACAAAATATGAAGTAAAACCTTTGTGTCTTTATAGAATTCAGAAGAAGTCAAAGCCTCAAAAAAGTTCCCAGAAGTTGCAGAAGCATCTTCGGGCCCTAAGGTCCCGAGCCCTGCAGCATTAGTCAATCCATTAGCTGCCACTGCAAGAGCTGTTCCAGAGTTTTTACTCCTAGGAGATGGAGGTTCTGACTGTCCAAAACACAAATATCATGTTTTTAATTAGCCAAATAAACAAGATATGATATCAGATTAAACTATGGAGGAAAATATAAATTCTTGCAAGACCATAACAATCTGACATCATTCAAAAAAGAAATTATAAGAATTCATCGAAAATGAAATATTTTTGCGACCACTTTTCATGTTCGTAAAAAAAGAACAATAACTGACCAGCGCCAGCGCGTAATAGAACTGATCAGAGTTTGCACAATTAACAAATAAACAAATTGGAAAAAGGAAATTAACGAACCTGATGCAAAATCCAGACAGCAATTCCAGCAAACTCAACAACACCAATATATCTATCCATCCAAGAAGCATCTTCAGGTGCATCAACATCCACTACAGGCGCGCTTAGTATTTTATTATCAGCTAATATTTTCACCGCCTCTGCTAGGCTGGTATCCGATTTTATCTCCACCACTGCACGCACAAGCACAAGCACACCATCAATTTCAAAACCCAAAAAGAAAAACACCAAATCAATCAAACCCAAAAAAGGAAAACCCACCTTGAGAAGAAGGAGCAGACGGAAAAGCAGAAACAGGAATACTCTCGAAACAAGCATTAAGTTTCTCAGTGGGACTAAGCTGCGGTTCTTGCACATCCCATAAATCCTCTACTTTCATCCCCAACTTAGCCTCTGGACTCCTTGGACTACTGCTGTCTTCTCTCATCAACACCTGATCAAGATCACGATCACGATGATCATCAGCCTTGCTCATCATCTGCATACTCGCCATCTTCACTCCCAAAAAAAAAATCTCAGTAAGCGATTTACATTATTAGCAAAAGTGCTGGCTTTTTGAAGATGACCATTTTTGGCTGGCGAATCCTCTACAGCGGTACTATCAGTAAGGTGAACTATAGAGAAACGTGGAGGTACGGGAGTGGTGGGAGGAGTAGGTCAAAGTGGTTGACGAGGAACACGGTGGATGCTTATCCCGTTGCCTATTAATTATTACAATTAATATTGATCCTTTAAGAAGAGAAAGACAGTTCCCTTATCCGATACTTACTGGCGGCCGCATGTATGGCAATGGCTAATGTGAGCCGCAACGTAATTTGCGCACCATCTTACTACTTTGCTTGCTGACATGCTTACGATTCTGACACGTGGATGACTGGTATTAGGTAGTGTTTTTGTACGTCACAGAACCTTTGTCTCATTCCAATGATTGTATTATTAATTTGTTGTTAGTCCGTGTGCGCCCGTCGATGGGAGTGGAGAGTGGTAGGAGTAAAGCCATTTTGGGCTTTTAGCCTACAAATTCGATTAGGACACACTTTGTCATACATGGGCTTAAGTCAGTCGGTCTGAATGATACATGAAGAACAAGGAACATAGAGAACTAAGATGTAGAAGAGTGAGTGATTCAGCAGATTTGGAATAACGATTCCAACCTTTAGTCTCAAAAACCAAATAGTTATAAGAGGCTTTTCAAACCAGAAAATATATTTTTTTATCAATTTTTCTAACTTCGAATTTTCTTGAATTAGAATTAGTACTAGTTGAAAAAAAATAAAAATTTTCATATTTATATTTATTTTTTTTAATATAAATTGAGAGCTCATATGACCTTAATATTAATGGACTATATAATAGGGGCAACCCTCTCCTTTTAAATTGACGATAACAAAAATCGAACCATGCACCTTATGATGTCCTTAGAAAAGAGTTATCATTTGACTACTTCCTTTTGACATATTTGTATTTACTTTGATGAGAAAAGTAAAACGAAAATAAAATAAATAAAAAGAATTTCCAAGACAAATAAAATTATGCTCCAAATCATCAATATGTAAAATTTAATAAATTTTAATTAATTCAGTTTAAATTAAATAAAATCATAAAGATAAAAAATATCTTTCAATAACTATATATCATAACTTAAATCTTAAACATCCTTTAAAGTAGAATAACTGTTTACAGCTTATGTGAATAGTTACTGATATAATTATTTATTTTTTATTCATGAAAGGCCACACAAGTTAAAATTTATGGACCATATAATTGGGTAATTTTTTTCCTCACTAAGAGATGGATAGGCTTAAACTTAAGATCTCTTATTTTGAAAGAAACACCTAAATAATTTAGAAATATTTTACATATATAACATGGAAAAATTTATATCATATCATAGAATATAGAAAAACTCATCATGAGCTTTCTCTACTTTTAATATTTTTTACATTTCACCTTTATACTAAATTTTATATACATTGTACCCCTACATTTTTAAAATTTTAACATTAAGCCCTTGTTTGAAGGAAAAGAAAACAATCCAGTTTAGTTCTTGTAATTTTAAATTTTTTCTATTTAATCCTTATAATTTTATTTTTAACAATTAAATCCTTAAAATTTCCTAAAATAATCCAATTAAATTTATTAAAAATTTCAAAAATTATATATTTTTAATTTTTATCTAATTGAAATGTAGATCAATTATTTCTAGTAAATTATAATATTAGAAATATATATAATTTAAGAAATTTTTAAAATATTTATAATAAATAGTGTAGATTTTAATTTTTCGTTAAATATTTAAATACTTAAAAGATATTAATGAAAAAATAATACATGATAAAATTTTAACTAATAAAAAGACATGTAAACTATTTAGTAAATGAAATATAATAAATTATATTCACACATATAAAATTTATATATCTATCTAAATATATTTATAATTGATGTCCAAAAAATATATTATATAATTTATATTTTAAAATAAATGATTGATATATTATTTTTAATAATTATATATTTAAAAAAATAAAAAATTTATAATTAGAAGAGAGATGATGTAAGATAATATTTAACATCAAATATTAATTTAAATTTCATAACTTTAAAGTTAATATTATAGTAAATAAAAATTACATATGTGTGAATATAATTTATTAGATTTTATTTACTAAATAGCTTATATATCTTTTTATTAGTTAAAATTTTATCGTGTGTTACATTTTTCATTAATATATTTTAATTATTTAAATATTTAATGAACAATTAAAATCTACACTACTTATTATAAAAAAATTTTAAATTTCTAAAATTATATATATTTCTAATATTATAATTTACTAAAAATAAATTATCTACTTTTCAATTAGATAAAAATTAAAAATATAAAATTTTTAATAAATTTAATTGGATTATTTTAGAAAATTTTAAGGATTTAATTATTAAAAATAAAATTATAAGGATTAAATAAAAAAATTAAAATTACAAGGACTAAACCAGATATTGTTTAACTATCATTATCTTTTTCCATTAAACAAGGGTTCAATGTCAAATTTTTTAGAATGTACGGGTGCAATGTGTATAAAATTTAGTAAAGGAGTGAAATGTAAAAAATATTAAAAGTACATGAACCTCAGGATGAGTTTTTTCTAGAATATGATGAAAAATGGTTATATACACATATCATTGAATAAAAAAATTATTATCTCAAATTATTCGTATATGTTTTCCATAGACGAAAATAATTTAAGTATGAAAATATATGAAAAATAGCAAATTTGGTGTTTGAATTTTTAAATTTTTTTTATTTAAATGTTTAATTTTTTTTTTTTTTAATAAAATGTCTGAATTTTACAAAAATTATCAATGTAGTATTTCAAATCGATTTGATGTTGATTGAAAACTGAGTAAGATCAAATGGACCACTCTTGTCTCAGCTAGCTGCCATGTGTATTTTTTTCTTAGTGAATAAAATTACCCTCAACTTGTATCTACTTAACAAAATTACCCTCATTTTCTACATTCAATTAGGGTTTTTAAATACAAAACACATATAAAAAAATTACCCTCATCTTCTATCTGTTTTCTTTGTTTCGTCTTTGGTTAGCATCCAAATTGTAAGAAATTATGAACTTGAACTTGTTATTGTAAGCACAAACCCAGTAGATTGTTTCTTTCAAATATGTTGGAAACAAAAAAGGACGTGGAACCGGGGGTACAAATTCAGTTCTTCTCCAAGACCCAGTTCCAAGAATGTATAATTTCTTCAACTGATCTCACATATGATTTTACTTCCCAATCTCTGCTACCATGCGTATGGATTCTTGGTTTGAATATTCATATCACTTTATCTTCATCAGTCTTTGGATTGTAACCGAACCCAGATGCCACAATTTCTTCTCCTAATTCTGATTCAATTTTATTATAACACAAACACAAAGAACACCCACATTCAATGAGATTGCATCTTTTAGTGGTTGATCTCGCGAGATTGGTTCTTTGAATGTTTATGTACTCTCTAGTGATTGGGTTGCAAACAAGAGCTGGGTTCTTGTCGAAAGCTGTACACAAGCAAACCAAACTGTTGTAGGAATTTATAACATCAAAACTAGAAAATGCAAGTTCATTATTCAATGGAAGCAACAAACGGGCAGAAGGTTTTAAGTTGTATAGATCAAGCAAGTATAGGGTTCTTGATAGTGATATGGGTTCATCAAGCCTAAGCACAATCTCTTCATGGGTTGATCTTTCAAAGTGAAGCTTGCCAAATTCTAGGTCGGAGATTGAATTGCGGAAGATTTTGCAAACGCAGCGACATCTTCTCTTTATTTTTGCTTTCCTTTTTGTTTAATTTTGACAAAAAGAGATAGATAGGTAAGGGATTTTTTAATGAGGAGGATGGGTTCAGAGGTGGGAAACGAATGGAAACAATCTCAAGATATCGTTCAATTCCTAGAATTGAACCCTATCTCAAGTTCCTTAAGCCAGGCGCCTTAGCTCGACTCAGAGATTCTCAGATCAACAACACCAAATCGCATAGATTCTTCAACTCAACCCCGCAGATCGCTACCCTTCGACAACGATCCTCCCCCTCGCCGTCGTCAATACTTTTTTTTCTTTTGGCAAAAGAACAATTTATGGTAGCAGCTAAGCCGGTAGTTTGCCCCTGAAGGGGATATTAAATGTTGAGAACCTGGGATGCTATTGATTTTGCTTGGAAATGTACAAGCTTTTGTGCGATTGTATGAGGGAAAATATGTTATGCTGTAACAGAATTTTTGCCTTATTAACTATGGATGAATTGCAGAATGTTTTCTTCAATCAACAAGAAGAAAAAGAAGAGTAGTTATAGAAAGAAAAATGGTTTTTTTTTTTGTTTTTGATTTTTTTTTTGTCATTAGTATTTAATAAGGTTATTTTTGTTCTTTACATAATGCAATACATGTGACACTTGACATGGTAGCTGACTGAGATAAGAGTGAGGCCCGTTTGATTTGACTCAACCCCCAATCAGCATCAAATCTGCTGGAAACATCATATTTGTGGGTTTTTTTAAAGTTTAGATACTTGATTATAAAAAAAAAGATTAGACACTCAAATAGAAAAAACTAAAAAATTTAGACACTAAATTTGTAATTTTTTCAAAATATACTAATATGCTAATGAGGAGCAATTTTTTTTAAAAACTGAGAGGTTGGAAAAATTAAAATTCGAATATTCGAATAATGTCATAAAAGCATTACTCGCATTTGGTTTATAACTATAAATAATAATAAAAAGACAATTACTATTTGATCTCTAAGGTTTGTTGTATTATATTAAGTGGTTCCTCATTTTTAAAAATTATATTTATTTATCCTTCACTTTTGATTCTGTTACACTAAATGATCATTTTGTCAATATTTTTACTATTTTTTTGAAAATAAATGAGAAAAATAAATATAAAATAGAAAAGAAAAAATGAAAAGTCATAAATACCCTTTAATGTTATATGTATCATTGCCATATGTTTAACATTCTATTTTTAAATGACCTCACCAAGAACCCTACCATCATCAGCAACACCACCATCCTCGCCATAGCCACCACCACCACCATGTTTCTTTTGACACCAGAGGAGGACCACCTTGGGAAGGTGGTCCTGTTATGGGTCCATATCTATCAAAGTTAACTTATCTTACTTATCATCTCCACCACCATCATCAACAATAGCAGCAGCAACACAATCTCTGCATCGCCTCCATCAGCATCGTCTTCAGCAACGTGATCCACTACACACCAGCGTGAATCACCTGCTCATCCTTTAATCCTTAAGCACATTCACCTCCAATCAAAATATATTTCAGAAAACACCATCAGCCTGAACTATGCTTTCCTTTACTAACAACCTACCAAGAACAAAGATTGCAACTATCTTCAATAAACAAATCCAAAACTTAAAATCAAAGTGACAATAAATATGGGCATTGCATCTTCTTCCTCTTTCTCCACTGCTACCATAGACATCACTACTTGTTACTATCTTTTCTCTCGATTTCAAGTAAGGTATCGTGATTTGGGTTTGTTGCTTTTGTGCTATATCAATCATTTTCGCTCAATTTCTTCTATTAACTTCACTTTTTTTGCTTGGCTCTGTGTTTCTGATTGTTGTAATTAGTGGATGATTTTGATTTGTTACTTCTTTTGCTGGTTTGATCTTTTTGCTATTTTGTTGCTTGTGTTGTTAGGGTTTTTGGTGTGCGAGATTATATGAGTCCATTTTTAACTTAAGACAAGTTTCAATTTTGTTTAGCATATGGTTTGAGGAAACAAAAATTGATGTGCTTGAAACATGATAGCTTAGTTTTTACATTTACTGCTCTATGTAGAGGAACATCTCCATTAAGATCTCCATAGTTTTGCTTATGTCCGTGTGGATACATGATATGATGTTTGCTTATCATTTTGCTTCTTTTTCATTTTAGTATGATTTTCAATAATTTGATTACGTTTCTGCAGTGCACTTAACCGAATTTTCTGAATGCAATGGTACAATGTAGTTAGTTATGGAAAATTGAAGGTAATTAGAAGCTTTAATTAGATTTTTTTTCTTTTAAAATATCAAAAACCACAAGTGGTTTATAGGGAAGTTAGTAAGTTTTCCATTACTCATGGAATATATTTATTCATTGAGCAGGCATGAATGGTTCATGGTTATGTTTTTAGCGAATGTTGTTTGTGTGCAATTTTATTATTTATTCATATATTTTATTTGAAGTAATTAGATAGTTTTTATGCTTTAATTAATTTGTTAATGTTTTTATTTAATTTATTTTGTTTCTTTATTTTTTATAGGTGAATTGAGACTCTTTTGGGGTGATTAGAGGGTGTTCGTCTTGAATTTGGGGCTTACCGTTAGTTGCTATTGCACTAGAGATGCATGGACATGTTTGCATGTAAAAAAGGGGCTGATCACCAGGCTACTTTAGCAGTCATTTTGCTGCTACAGCAGTAGCACAGAGAGGAAAAATTGGCCAATTCTCAGCTGAGACAACAGCAAAAAATGTTGCAGTCGCAGGCTGGACTAATTGGGAAAGTTTTGCCACTTTAATGTTGCCTATTTAAGGAGGACTCCAAGGAATTTTTAGGGGATCAATTACCTAACATTTGAAGTTGAATTTTGAGAGAAATTGACACCAAAGTTCAAGAAAATTGGGAGAAACTCAAGAGAGATCAAGAGTTGAAGATTGAAGAGCACAAAAATTCTAGTTTTATTTTCTTATCTCCCTTTTATTCTTGTAATTTTTATGAGATGTTTTTATATTTTATTTGAATATTTTTACAACGTGTTAGGCTAAATTCATGTTGGTTAGGGATTGATGATTTAACATGAATTAGTTTTTCCTTTAATTAATGAATTGTTAGTTCTTGCAAACTATGTTTATTGTGCTTATTATATGTTGATGCTTGATCACCATTAGCGTATTTATAATTAGGGTTTTAGGTTGAGAGATCAAAATCTTAATGGATCTATAAATATAGATTTAAATTGCTTATAGGTACAGATATCATAAGTAAATTAAATTCCAATCGGGTGTGGGTGAATAAATTTATAATTTGATTCAGGGGATTGAGTTCACAACGAGAGTTGGGATTTAATGTTCTTGTTTGAAGGTTATGAATTAAAATTGGTTATTACTTGAGAGAGATTAATCAATAATTTAGAAATACCTAGGATTTGTGAGAGTAGTATGTTAATTAATTGAGGTAAACTAAGAATTGTGAAAAGATTCAATTCCTAACCATTGCATTCACCAATTGTTTATTCCTTCATTCTTATAGTTGTTTTATTTTAATAAAAAAAATTTCATTTTCGTTTAATTTTCTTCTTCAAATTCCATATTCGATAGCCTTAGACAACATAAAATTAGGTTGATAGGCTATTAGAGTGAGTCCTCGTGGAATCAATATTTTTATACTACTTGTCTGACGCCGTACGCTTGCGGTTTTGCACAAACAAGTTTTTGGCGCTGTTGCCGGGGACTCAGTTCTAACATCATAATTGATTTAATTTTTATTAGATTAAGGCACCAATTTTATTTTTCTTATTTTAATATTTTTTTTCTTTTATTTTGCAGAGTTTTTCGGTGAATGCATAATACCCGAAAGTCAGGAAAGAAACCACTCATATACATACTGGAACTCACTAGGTTTGAGAAGGAGAATTGTAAACATTTCCTTGAGGAATCGAAAATGATGGCGAATGATGGTAATCAAGAAGCTGATACAAGGGTGTTATTGGACACATCTATGCCGGGATTAGGAGGTGCACGACAAAGCATAACGAGGCCAACCATTGAAGCTAATAATTTTGAGATAAATCCCGCTTTGCTGCAGATGATCCAATCGACTATCCAATTTTATGGGATGTTGAATGAGGACCCAAATGACCATATTGCCAATTTTTTGGAAATTTGTGACACGCCCAAGTACAATGGCGTGTCTAGTGATGCATTAAGGCTGAGACTATTTCCATTCACATTAAAGGACAAGGCTAAAATGTGGTTAAAATCTCAACCACCCAATTCTTTCACTAATTGGAATGATTTGGCAAGAGCGTTCTTAGCAAAATATTTTTCACCATCCAAAAGAGCAAAGGTGGTGAAAGAGCTCACTTCATTCCAACAATTTGAGCATAAATCCTTGAGTGAAACTTGTGAGAGGTTTACAGAGTTGCAAAGGAGCTGTCCACATCATAGATTGCCAAAAGATGTACTTATAAGGACATTTTATAATGGAGTCACAGGTTCCACAAGGGATTCTATTGATGCTAAGGCTGTTGGATTTTTTATGAGGAAGACTGTGGATGAAGCTATAGAACTTTTAGAAAGAATGACGCTTGATAATTACCTATGGTCTTCTGAGAGAGTTAGTCCACCAAAGCAAATGGGAGGGCTAGAAGTTGACACAGTGATAGCCCTCCAAGCTCAAATTTCTGCATTAACAAAATAACTTGGTAACCTCACTAATAAAAATAACTCAGCTCTTTTAAATGACAAATGTAATTTCTTAGGTTACTCTACTATTGAATTTGGTTTTGGCGATGCAGGTATGGTAGGAGATGGATATCAAGAGTGAGTGAATTTTATTGGCAATCAATTTTAAGGGAGGCAAGCCAACAATCCTTACTCCAACACCTATAATCCGCAATGGCGCAATCATCCAAGTTTTTCATGGAGTAATAACAACTATGTGGCTGCACTAAACTTTCCCAACAATAACAACTTGCAAAGGCAACAAGCACCACCAGAATTTTAGCATCCACCATAAGATAGGATGACATCTGTGGAGAATAAATTAGATAAATTTTTGGATGCCATTACTAATAAGTTGTCAAGTCATGAGGAGAATCGGAAGATGATGAAGGCTAAATTTGATCAAATTGCAAGAAATCATGCCTCTTCGATTCACAACATTGAGGTACAACTGGGACAGCTTGCCAATGCCATGGGAATAAGAGCACAAGGAAATCTTTCAAGTACTACAGAGTCAAATCCCAAGGAATTGAAGGCTATAACTCTAAGGAGTGGCAAGGAGGTAAAAATACAAACTGAAATTTCCAAGGAGGATGAGAAAAAGGATAAGGAAAGGAACAATATGTCATGGTGGAGAATGAGGCAAAAGAGGATAGCAAGACAGATCAAAAGGAGATTCCTAAATCCACACCTTCCTCTTTTATGCCAAAGATACCATTCCCTCAAAAATTTAAAAGCAAAAAGATGGAGAGTAGTTCTCTCAAAATTCTTGGAAATTTTCAATAAGCTGCAAATTAATGTTCTTTTTTCTGAAGCAATTGTCCAAATGCCCAAATACGCTAAGTTCTTGAAGGACCTTATCACAAATAAGCGGCGTTGGGATACTCATGAAATAGTAGAATTAACAGATACTTGCAGTTCCATTATCACTCACAAGATACCAACTAAGCTTAAAGACCCAGGGAGTTTTACTATTCCTTGTGTAGTTAGTACTCAAGAATTTCCTAGATGTTTATGTGACTTAGGTGCAAGTATTAATCTTATACCTTTATCCCTTTTTAGGAAATTACAGTTTGGCGAGTTGACTTCTATAAACATGAAATTGTAGCTAGCAGATCACTCCCTAAAGAAGCCACATGGAATTATCGAAGATGTTCTTGTAAAGGTAGATAAATTTATATTCCCTATGGATTTTGTGGTTTTGGACTTTGAAAAGGATAGAAAGTGTCCTTTAATTTTTGGGAGGCCATTTTTGAATAATGTCAGTGCTCTAATAGATGTTCATGAGAGAAAAATAACTCTTAGGGTTGGTGATGAGAGTGTTAAGTTTTTAATGTCAAATTTAAATGAACACCCTTTAAAGGATGAGATGTGTATGAAGGTTGACGTTGTAGATGCATGTGTCAAGGAAGTAAGTTGTAAAAGGGAAAAAAATAAATTAATTAAGGTACGTGATGAAGGTTGTGAAGGTAAGCAAGAGCGTAGATTTGCAAAATCTGAAATTTTATTAAAAAGTAACAATCCAATACCCCCACATCCCAAGAATCAATACCTTCCCAAGAGAAACATGATAAAGAAAAAGATGAAGAAGAAGAAGAGGAGGAGGAAAAAGAGGTTGAAGCTCAACCAAGTTGAGTAAGTAAAGATGTGGATTGGCAATAAATCTTTCATCGTCTTAATGCTTTTGAGAGAAAGTTTGATGAATTATTCGATGAGTTAGAGCATTGCATTAAAGTTATTCAAAGAGAACCAAATTATCACAACAATAAGCTCTATAAGTTCATCAAAATGTCAGGCTATGATGTTCCGTCTCCTCCATATCCTACTTCACCACAGTGAGGGGAGTCCTTCTTTCCTTATTTAATTTTTTTCATTATTTTATTTTCTATTTTCTTTTATTTCTTGTGTGTTTGTCATTTTTAACACTTAATTTTTCAGATTGAGGACAATGTGAATATTAAGGGTGGGGGTGGGGGTTCATTTGCATGCATTTTGCATTTAGATAGATTTATTTTTATATTTTATCTTTTATGTGTTTTAATTTTATTTAATTAGAATTTTAGGAGTATATTTATTTTTGCATGTTAGCATTTACACATTTAAATTTTTACAACATATCCTTATGATGAGTAAAGCACATTGAATGTGATTTTCTTGTAAATGTTTCATAATCTTTTATTAATACTTAATTTGTGATTTTTAAGTTAGGTTGATAATTTGTGGTTTTAGGTTGATAATTTGTGGTTAAGGACTTTTGAAAATTTAATGAACTTAATGCTTACTTGCTTTTGAGTGATTGAATTTTGTGAATTGATGATTAAGAAAAATGTTCGTAAGTGATACTCAATTTTTTATTCTAGCATATAGAATGATAGCTTTATCGGAAAAAAAAATCTCTCTTTTAATAAGGAGCAAATATTTAAATTACAATTTTTATATGCTCCAATCTACTCCAATTCTCTAAATAGAGTAAGAGTATCCAAATGACCCACTTGATGGTTTTCACGCTTAGTAGTGCAGGAACGACAGGGGATCACTAAGAGTGGGAAGACTTGTTAGAGAGAATAAAAAAAAATATGCTAGATGGAGTATAAAACGCACTCGCATGAAAAAAAATGGTGTGGCTATCTTTCATGTGTTAGAATTTAGGGGTTGCTAAAGGTTGAGTGAGTAGTATCATTTGCTTTTGTTTTTCTGGTGTTCAACTTATAAATTTTCAAGAACTCAACGGTTAAATTAGCTTTTCACTTGGTAAACCTTATGTCTTTGACCTCGAATTATCAATTTAATTTTAAGTTATAAACTTTATATTAACTAAAGATTGTGGGGGATGGACAAGTGAAAGTTTGTCAATGTGCTAAATTCGTTGTGGTGATAGGTGTTCTCATGTGTTTGCTTGAGGACAAGCAAAAGCTCAGGCGTGGGGGTATTTTTTTGTGTGCAATTTTCTTATTTATTCAGATATTTTATTTGAAGTAATTCGATAGTTTTTATGCTTTAATTAATTTGGGGTGATTAGAGGGTGTTTGTCTTGAATTTGGGGCTTACCATTAGTTGCTATTGCACTGGAGATGCATGGACATGTTTGCATGTAAAAAAGGGGCTGATCACCAGGCTGCTACAGCAGCAGCACAGAGAGGAAAAATTGGCCAATTCTTGGCTGAGACAGTAGCAAAAACGCTGTTGTTGCAGGCATGACTAATTGGGAAAGTTTTACCACTTAAATGTCGCCTATTTAAGGAGAACTCCAAGGAAATTTTAGGGGTTCTATTACCTAACATTTGAAGTCTAATTTTGAGAGAAATTGACACAGGAAAAGTGCAAGAAAATTGGGAGAAACTTAAGTGGGATTAAGAGTTGAAGATCGAATAGCACAAAAATTCTAGTTTTATTTTATTATCTCCCTTTTATTCTTGTAATTTTCATGGGATGTTTTTATATTTTATTTGAATATTTTTACAACATGTTAGGCTAAATTCATGTTGGTTAGGGATTGATGATTAAACATGAATTAGTTTTTCCTTTAATTAATGAATTGTTAGTTCTTGCAAACTATGTTTATTGTGCTTATTATATGTTAATGCTTGATCACCATTAGCATATTTATAAATAGGGTTTTAGGTTGAGAGATTAAAATCTTAATGGATCTATAAATATAGATTTAAATTGCTTATAGGTATAAATATCATAAGTAAATTAAATTCCAATTAGGTGTGGGTGAATAAATTTATAATTTGATTCAGGGGATTGAGTTCACAACAAGAGTTGAGATTTAATGTTCTTGTTTGAAGGTTATAAATTAAAATTGGTTATTACTTGAGAGAGATTAATCAATAATTTAGAAAAACCGGGAATTGCGAGACTAGTATGTTTATTAATTGAGGTTAACTAAGAATTGTGAAAAGATTCAATTCCTAACCATTGCATTCACCAATTGTTTATTCCTTCATTCTTATAGTTGTTTTATTTTAATAAAATTTGTTTAATTGTCATTTAATTTTCTTCTCCAAATTCCATATTCGATAGCCTTAGACAATAGAAAATTAGGTTGATAGGTGATTAAGCGAACCCTTATGGGATCGATATTTTTATACTACTTGTCTGACGCCATGCGTTTGCGCTTTTGCATAAACAAATGCTAATGTGTTAAAATATTGAATGATGCCTTGTTTAAAAACTGATTTTGATGGCTAGCCATCTTCTCTTCAAGGATATTGCTTGTGGCAGTCACATTTTCACTCCAAGGATTTAACTTCTCCCTCTAACTAGACCATTGAGCTTTTACGGCTTCCTACATCGATGGGAATTCAAAAGATTGGCCATCAGAGTTTGAGAAATAACAAACATTTTCCCTTCAATAATAAGGGCAAGGGACTTGAAGATATCTCATGGGGGCAGATTTGGGAGATGATTCTGATGATTGTGAGCTCATTGAGTTGCATTGCGAGGTTGGCATGGTGGAAGGTCAGCTGTGCAGCATACCGTATGAACTCTACGATCTACAGTAGTGGCAACGTGACCCATCACAGCGGAAAGAGCATGAGGGGATGACGTCGGTGAAAGTTGAGAGGAGAAAGCAGCGATGAAAGTTTGAGAGGAGAAAAGGACTAGGCAGCGGTGGAGGCGGATAAGCATAACAAGAACAAGAGATTACCCTTTATTTATGGTATTTTGGTCGACAGAGATTCCTTTATTTGTTTCAATAGGGAAAAAGAAAATGATATTTTATTCATCAATTGAAACAAATGGTATTTTGATAATTTTATATCTATTTAACGGTTATTTGACGGAAAACATAACAGAATGACTATTAATTTATTTCTATAAAACTGAGGAATGAATAAATATAATTTTTAAAAGTGAGGGACCACTTAATGCAATACAACAAACCTCAAGGGGTAAATAGTAATTATCCTAAAAAATTCAAGTAAAAAAGCTTAAAAAAAATATTAAAATCCACAACGTAGGAAATCATAAAATTTCCCAAGAATTCTCAGCAATCAAACACATTATTATGCGTCAAATAAAATCCAATAAGGCAAACTCTTCCGTAAATGTAGTGGATTAGGATCCGCAGACAGTTTTTGATTGGTTGATTTTCTACTTGAAAAAAGAATAATTAAAAAAAAATCACAATTCGCTTAACTCATCGCGCCCATTTCTGTCCTCTCTACTCCATTCGCTGCGAGGGTTTGTTTTGTAGTTCAGGCGCCATGGAGGCTTCATCTTCCCAGCCATCCGTTTCAAATCCAACGGCTAAAGGCGCTTCCGAATTCCTTGCTAACCTTCCTTCTCGCGGCTTCTTGTCCTCCACTGTTCTCTCTTCTAATCCGGTGAATTTCTTTTATCCTATTTCCATCTTTTTTCAAAAAAAAAAAAAAGTTTTCAATTTTGATTGATTCAGTAGAAAATGTGAGAAATTGCAGTGCTGAAATATTCGTTTAGAGTTGCTATCTATTGATGTGGCTTGCTTTACAAAGGTTAAATTTAGCAATTTGATTCAGTTCAATGATAAAAATAAATAAAATCATTTTTTTAAATCCTTTGCCTCGAGTAGAGTTGGGTTTTTGGGATATTGGGTACTTTTGGGTACTTTTGCAATTAGAATTAGAATGAGGATTCAGGCAACAGAATTGAGACTAGATCTTCATGGTAAATAGAATTCATTTGACTTTATCTTTCACCAATTGTGTTGGCCCTGTTGGTTAGCAAATTTAAAAGAGTTTTGTATTTAGAGGCGTGCACAAATTTCATGTGTTGGCATGATAACATTTGTGTTTTATGGGTACAGAAGTCACTGCTCTAGTGGCATTGCTGGGTATTTTATTGGGAAGTCATTGTTTATTTGCTTTGCCGATCAAATTTAAGTTCTTTAGAACTGGGTGACTTCTTTTGGTACCCATGTACTTATAATTCTGAGATGAGTGTTTACTTTTTCTGTCATTTTTTTTAGTTTGGTTGTTGATCTAGATATGTGTTGATGGTCTTAACTTTGAAATCGGTGTTTTTGAATGCTATATGGTTTAATAATTAGACCATTGTCAAGCTATATGGTAGCGTGTATAATATCACCAATTGTGTGTTAGATTTATATCTTGTAACTCTGTATGGGTGTAGAATGTTTGCGTATCAATTTAAACTGTTTGCAGCATGCATTTGGCGTGTATAATATCACCAATTGTGTGTTAGATTTATATCTTGTAACTCTGTATGGGTGTAGAATGTTTGCGTAACAATTTAAACTGTTTGCAGCATGCATTTGAGATCATAAATCTTTTTGGGAATGTAAAGTAGTTATCATTTTAAAAGAGTATAATTGTCTTAACTTGTCCATATGCCTCCCATGGCTCTTAAAATCTTCACTAGTTCTGCAAACTGTTTGTTTATTGACATGTTTATAAATTTGTCCTTATTTTGAACCTTACAATTGCTTGTAGTTGTGTACATTTATTATCATTTTGGTGGTCACTAGTTCATGCTTTTGCATTAATCTCCTCCAGAAATATGGAAGCAGAAAAAGTTGTAAACTTTTTCTACTTAATTTGATTTCATTACCTGGGGGTTGGATGCCTCATTTGGTGTTTATTTTTATCCTCAGATAATGTGCTATGTTTTTTCAAGCTCTTCCTTTTAAATCTTGAGAAATTGCCTATATGATATCTTTAAGAGGTTGCCTCATTTAGTTCCTCCTTTAAGTTGTAATCACCTCATAAAGATATGTGCAATTGGGGTGTATCAGATGGCTGTTTATTTTTCTCAATATTATTCATCAAGCATGCAATTACTTTGCTTTTTTCTGTAAAATAATTTTATGGATTAATTTGGAAAAAATAGCAGTCTAATTTCTAATAAAGAGTGATTATAGTTATATTAGCCTCTAATGCTACGCAACATTTTTCATTTTTTTATATCTCGGTCTTTTTTTTCTTGTGCTATATGTGTTCTAGTTTTTGTTGAATTTTTTAACTTTAATACTCAAGGATGATTAGGAAAGACTTTGCTTAACTTTGTTTATGTAGATTCTTTGCTGTAATTGCAGGCTTTCTTGTGCTTTACTCATTTCTTTTGAAGGTCATTTTCTATCTTCAAAACAATGAATTATGCGCACATTTTAATCACTGCTCTTGTTATTTTCTCCTCGTCTTGTGTTTCTTTTATATTAGCTTGTTGATAGACATTGCCTTTCTCTTTGCAGTTGATTAGATTCCTATTTGAGTAGTTTTTCTCTCATGTTAGTTCCACGTGTTGAGATTTCTTTTGCAGGGTGGGATGCGAGTTTATATATGTGAGCATGAAACAATACCCCCAGGTCTTACTTTGTTTTCAACTTAGATTTTCTGAACTTTTTATGCATCAAACGCATTGCTCTGTGGAGAATCATTAATCTCTCCAGCTCTTTGTTTATGATAGAGTAATTTCAAACCATATGAACTGATTCTCTTGCTTTTATATGCAGAGGGGCAACAGATAAAGACCAACCAAACAAACATATTGATTAGATCACTCCAAATTAAGAAACAGAAGGCTGATTCCAGTTCAAAGGATGTAAAGGGAGTAACTGCAGCTGAGGGTTCTAGAAAGCGGTACTGCCTTTTTATCCTTTTTAAAAGAGGGTGTCTATTTTATAATAAATCATATGTAGTAAATTTGTAAAAAAAAAACTCATCATTTATGGAAGTGTCGACACTCTGATAGACTTGATCTTTCTCTTTATAGCATTTAAAATGAGACATGCACAAATTTGTTTGTTGTGGTCTTTCACCCACGCCTGAAATTTTTTTTTTGTCTATTTTTTTTATTTCCATGTGAACATCCTTTGTTGATACAGTCCTGTTTGTTCATTCTTACATGATGATCTGTTGTTTTTCTTTTTCCAGTGCACCAGAAAGGGTTCAGGATGGCAGAGCTTCAGCTAAGAGAAGCAATAGTCAAATTGGTTCTCGACAAGGTGAGCTCTTGTGGTCTTTATTTTGTATTGGTAGTCATTGTTGGTTGGTTCATGTGTCTCATTGGCCTTTGAAATG
Organism: Mallotus repandus; assembly: GCA_949671775.1. Classification (NCBI taxonomy): domain Eukaryota; kingdom Viridiplantae; phylum Streptophyta; class Magnoliopsida; order Malpighiales; family Euphorbiaceae; genus Mallotus; species Mallotus repandus. The sequence continues at coordinate 8,335 of CATIWM010119248.1, read as the reverse complement.
GTAAATGACGGTAAAGATAATTTAATCATCATTTTCCTCTTTCCTGGTTCCACTGCCAGCTTATGATTATATTTCATCAAGAAAAGGACCCTCATGTGGCACCCTTAAGACTCAACCTTTGATATATTCGCTTTCTTATTGCTTTGGGCTGTATGCACATGTTGCATCTAGGCAATTTTAATCCACGGTTTAATCTCAAGGTGTCCTATGTCATATTTATCATGGTTCAAATGTCAATATGCCATTGTCATATTTGGAACGTAAATTTAGATTAGCGTGGGAAAAAGAAAATGTTGCTGGTGTTGGTGAAAATCTCACAAGAAAATATTCAATGGGATTTTCTATAATTAATTGCCTTTTCTTAAGAGAATTCTATGTTGCCTTAAACCCCAGCCGTCTGTTTTATGTGTTGAAATTGTGCAGATTTTATGCAAATTAATAGTTATTGTGTCTCATTGTTTCATGTCTTAAATGCTTTGGGCGTGCAGAGGGATCTGATAGCCGCACATCTGATAGGGACTTGTACAGTTTGACAGTGGAAAGGCTCCGTGCCCTTCTAAAGGAGCGAGGCCTTTCACCCAAAGGAAAGAAGGCAAGTATATAGCCAACATGTATGAAGTTGGTATGAATGCCTTTGTTATTTAAAAGTTGGGCTCTTTTCAGAATTAGAATTTTCATTCGGCATCAGCCTTTATTGATTCTGGGCATCATATATGCATGCAGGATGAGCTGGTTGCAAGGTTGAGAAATGTAAATGGTTAATCATTCAGAAGTTTGAGATAAGTTTGCTGGTGCCCACATTGTATACGTCCAGGGCAAGGAGTGTAGGTGATTTTGTCGTCTTCTATGCAACTTCGGAAATGAATCAAAATGAAGAAAACATGGATCACAAAAAAAAAAAAAAAAAAGTGTTAATGCTAGAAATTTAAAAAGTATGATGGGTGATCTTAGTGTGTGCACTTTACTAAAATGCTACTGTTGCCACATGTTTCTACCTTTGGAATTATGATGGATATTATGTGCGCTTCTTAGGTGTGCTAGAGCAACTACTATTATTTGCTTTGCTGTAGAAGAAAAGATCAATTTCGCATTTATTTGTTACTTTATTATTAGTAGGAATGGGGTGTTACCTGCCCTTGAGCAAAAACAATTTCTGTATTGAACCATTACTTTCAGAAGCTGCTCACCAACTTCTTTAAAATGCAGCCTTTTGGCTCATTTTCTAGGGAAATCATTAAAAAATAACAGAAATTCTCACCTGTTTTGATTTAAATCCAACGACAATATATATATATATATGTGTATGTATAAGTTAATTGCAAGACACTTAAAATATATATATAATAAATTTAAATATTGAGTGTAAAATGTTCCTAAACATAAATAACAGCAGCACGAAGAAAATCCTAGGTGGTGGACATTGGCCAAAGGAGAAGAGTTTGGTTGGCTCTAGAGGTGTAATTGAGTTGAATTGACAGAAATGTAATTGAGTTGAAGTGATATAATGTTAAATTCGAGTACGACTTATTTTTCAAATTTGAAACTCAAAATTGATCTGAACTCGATCAAACTTTTTTTAAAGTTCGAGATCAATTTACCGCCATTCGATTAATTAAATAAATTTTATAAATATTTAGAAGTATTTAAATTTAAATTCGAATTCGACTTAATTTAATAAAATATATCTATAATTATATTAAAATAAAATGATAAAATGATAAATATACATAAGTTCGATTGAGCTCATGAATTTATTAAGTCACATATTTAGAAGTTCGATTTCAACTCAATAACCTACTTGAGTAATTCAAATTGGAGTATAGCTGGATAATACTCAAGTTGATTTTGAATTGTTTTCAAATTGCTCTCGAATTATTCGTGAATCGAGTTAATTCAAGTACACCCAGCTGGGATCGAGAGATGGGATGTGGACTAGATTTTTGAGAAGTTCTTGTTTATGGATTAGGCACATTTTATAAATGTGACCACATCAATCAAACCCAAGTTGAAGCCGAAGTTGCTATGTTGCAAATTTAACCACATATGCATGTCGGTAGTCGGTACGGTCTCCTTTGAATATGTCATATTTGTAGTTCCCAAAATTAATGTCTTAAATGAATAGCATGTGACGAATTCAACTATAACGAAAAGAACTTAAATGCTTATCTCCAACAAAATAAAAAAAATATTAAGTCAGTGTCAGTGTCAACAGATGACACTTCTTTAAAAATATTCTAATGTATAGGGTTGAAATCTTATTATATTGATTTAAAAGAGATTCTATTGTCCAGACATTTAAATTATATAATTTATCTAATAATAAAAAAATTAATTAATACTATTGTGATAAACTTATAGAAATTATTTTTTTAAATGATATTATTTATTAGATTATAATAGTGTAAAATTAGTTATTTAAAATTTTTTATCATTTTTATGGTCCTATATTAATCTAACATGATTAATTAAAATTATATAATTTCTCTATTAGAAAAATTAATTAATAATTATTGCAATCAGTCGACAAAAGCTATTTTTATCTAAACGACATTACGGACTGAATTAGGATAAATACAATCACATTAAATTAAGTATTTAAAAAATGTTATTATTTTTATAGTTTTATATGAATCTAATTAGATTAATTAAAGTTTAATAAGTATTAATAACGATAATTTATAGTAAAAAAATAAATAAAAAGTTGAATTATTTTCATTATTTTAAATACTAACCAATTCACACAAAAATAGTTCGGTTTAAAATCGTGGCACCTTTGTATTAATACATTATATATATGTCTACAACAACATCCACAGAAAACAAGTGATGAATGGTCGGTGACTGTCGCCTTCAAATCGTTGCGGTGGCCAAATCGTTTGAAGATTGAAGCGTGCTCTTGCCTCTTGCTAGTTAACGGCGGCGGCGGCGGCGCCGGAATACGTTATTAGCTCGAAAGGACTGAGACAGCGTTTGTATAATTTAATAATTGTGCTGTCATTTTAAACTAGTTGACTCATATAATCATGAACCAATTACGTGATACATTTAAATTTCAGAGGATTAGATTTTTCTTGTCCGTTTACTTGATTATTTCCTTCATCAATCATGTGCATTAACATCAGTTTTCAACCATAGCGATAGCGTGATCCCATTCGCATGTTAGAAGGATCTGTCCTGAAGGGAGTTCTAATAGATTTCTTTTTTTTTTTGTCAGAAAAAACCTACTGTTCACCAACCTTAATTTTATCATTAAATTTTATTTTTTTAATAAAGATTAGGACTATCAGACATATTGACAAAAAAATTAAATAATCAGGTTTAACTGCTTTTTTTGAAATATCTTTTTTATCAAACAATATTTGCTTGCTTAGTTACTTGATTAAGTTGTAAAAAGAGTTAATTAATTAATAAAGTAAATAAAGAAAAATTAAAATAAAAATAGCAAAACCAAAACATTTATAGAATTGCTTTTTATCTTATAATTTTGAAACAAAAGGAAAATTAATTAAATATAGAATCAAACAAATGCTTGATTAAGTTGGATGGGAGTTGAAACAAATTAGAGAAAAAAGAATGATTCCATTCCATTCTATTTTATCCTATTATAGTCTATTCTATTCCTGCCAAAATGAAAATGATGGAATGGAGAGAGCACAACAACCATAATTAATTTATCTCTGTTTATATCCTAAATGGTTACTCAAATTCATACTTTTTTTTTCAGAATAATTCTAAAATTTTTATTTATTTATTTTCAATTATTTAACTTTTATTTCTATTTCAAAATAATACCTTCGGCCAATTTTAAGTCCTTTAAACTTTTCAATGATACATTTTAATCTTTTAATTTTTCAATTTTTTTAATTTAGTCTACAATGACAAAAAGATTTAGTATTTTATCTTCTTCAAGAGTTCGATACTATTTAGGTGGGTCTGCTCTTACTTATATGAAATCAAAAAGTTAATCAGGAGTTAAGTAGAATGAGATGTAAAATTTTTAAAAGTTACAGAATCTTTTAAAATTTTTTCTCTTTTTATAATATTTAACCTTTTATTTACTAGTCAACTTTTGGTCAATCATTAAGTATTTATTTGGCGTGAAATTATTTTAAGATTTGGTATTGAATAAAATCAATTTTAATGGATTGTTAAAATTTGAACTTTTTATTCTATTTTCCGTTAAGATAAATTTCAAATATTTCTTTATTTATAAATATATAAAAAATATAGATTTATTTATAATATATATATTTTAAATTTGAATTGAAATGATAATCCCGTACAATTTAAGAATAAATTTTTTTTAAAAATCACGCCTGAAATTAAAATAAAATTTAGCTAATTAAAATGATATAAAGTGAAATTAAGTCATTATTTTAATTAAGTTAAAGTTAGGTAAAAAATAATAAGCATTTAAAAAAAAAGTATTAACCCATTAATTTCAGTACCGGGTGTCAGCAAAGTTAATTTAGAACATTTCGCAATTGACAGATTGCTTCCTAGCAATTCATCTGCACAGCCACCTAAATTATTACTGCATACTAAATATATTGCTTTTAGGGGTTCATTTATTAACTTGTACAACAAGTTATTGAATTGGAGCTTTCAAACACAGATTTCCTCTCAAAATGGATGAATAGTTAAAAAGCTTAGTATATATATACTTAAGGCTTCTAGCCACACATGCCAGAAAACCATAATTAAATCAACGTGCCCCACATTTTTCATGTGCTTTTTTTTTTTTTAGTAAATTTCGGCGGGGAGCACTACAAGTGTATTTTAGATCAGCTGAGAGTTGAGACCCACTCAGGTAGATGATATTTCATTAGATGTGTGAATTTGATTAGTTTGTTTGGTTTTGGATTTTTTTATTGCACTGAATTAAATTAAAATTAAATTCAACGAAATAAAATTAGAATTTAAATTGACCTGAGTTAAAATGTTAAAATAAAAACTGAACAGACTAAATTAAACTAAACCAGTTGTATATTCGTGCGTTATGCGAATTATTTATTAATAAATTTTTTATTTATATTTTAATATATTCTATTAGTAAAAAATTTAAATTATAGAATATATATAAATAATAAAATTTACATAGAGAATTTATATAAATTGAAAAATAGTATAATAAAATTTTTTAGCATAAATAAAAGAGTATAATAAATTTCTATTAATAGTATAATAAATAATATAAAAGTTTACTGTAAGATTTAATGATGTTACATATAAAATTTTAAAAGTGAATACAAAAAATTTTATATTAGTTATAAATTTAATTTTTGTTATCATAATTTTTTAGTTATAATAAGATTAATTTTTAAAATTATTATATTAGTATTAGAGTATATATAGTAGTATTTTACTTGAAAAATAATACTAAATAATTATTATATTATTATACTTTAAAAGTTTTTTAAAATAAAATTTTAATATTTAAAAAATATATTTGAGTGATTTAAGGTAAAAAAATATGTAGTATATAAATATCTTTAGAATTGGAGTAGTATTGAGATATATATAATAGTGTTTTAGTTATAAAATAATACTAAATAAATATAGTAAATATTTTATTTTTAATAAAAATTAGAAGTTTTAATAATTTGACACATTAATTTTTAAAGTGAATACTTAAAGATAAAGATAAATATTTATCAAATTTTTGACACTCAAAATTTAATATGTGTATAGATTTTTATAAATATTGATTATTTTCATATTTTTTATTAAATTATTATACTATTTAAGAAAAAAAATAAAATTTTAATTTGTACGATTATTTCTATTAACAGAATTTTTAAATATAAAATTAAATCAAATCAAAATTTTGATTTGATTTATAAAAATAAAAAATAAAAAATAAACAAATTGAATCGAATCAAATCAGTTGAGTTATTTGTTAGGAAGGTTTGCACAACCCCGAGAATAACAATAAAAAAAAAAAGAAAAAAAGAAAGAAAGAAAGAATAGTACAAGCCTGGAATGGAGATTATGTGATGGAGATTTGGACACACACAATATATATATATATTATATACATAAACACAGACACACACACTAGTGGATAACAATGAAAATGACAGATCTCAGCTATCAACCTAAGGCCTACACCCCAGTTGTCCCATCCTTGTAAATACATACATATACATATACATATACATATATATATATATATATATATATATATATATGTATATATGAATATAAATGAAGGTCTCTGTCCCCTTTTTTTTAATTGGCCTGCTTTGGAGTGGGCCACGACGGAAATTATTTCCGTATATATATAAAACATCGTTTTCGTTTATCAAATATAAAATTGATTTCATTTAAATAATATATTAAATTTAAATTATAATATATATAATTATATTAAATTAATTAACAAATATTTTTTACTATTTTTATAGTTTTATTTAAAAATTAAAATTTAATTAATTTTATATATTTATTATTTAAAAAAATTTATTTATTCTGAGGCATTATATAGTAATTATGACTTTTGATGAGTTAAAAAATCAAACTAATAAAAATTGAGTGAACCTAGAAGCTAAAACATGATAACATGTGGGTGAACCTTAAAGAACTTAATATTATTAGTTTGACATTTCAACTCATTAAAAGTCAATATCATTATAAAATTTCTCTCTTAGAGTAGAATATTATATCCCGTTATAGTATACATACAAAGTGCACTTGTGTGTTGTGTTCAGGCATAATGCATACATGAACTTTTGTGTTTGTCATTTTTTATCAGTTTGATAGCTAAACACTTAAACCAATTCATTTAGAATAGAACATCACTTCCCTTTTTCTAAACCCATAAAATAGAAGAACAAGAATTCCTATTCTAATCACTCACCGACTCTCACAAGAGTTATACAATGATAAAAAAAGTTTTGAGAAATTTTTTAGCTTAATTGAATGCTTGAGAGTGTATAAATGATAAACAAGTTTCTTGACATCTAAATGATCTACAGAGGTTGTATTTATAGTTGAGCAATTCAATTATAGCTGTTGGAAACAAAAATTTTATTTCCAACAAATTCAAACTTCATTTGAATGAAATTTAGACTTTTAGGCTACAAAAACTCTGGTCCTGGTCGTGATCACACTGATCCCGGTCGGGATAATAAAAAATATATCCATTGTAGCCGTTATATTTAAAGTATACATTGATCCCGGTCATGACTGCCTTGATCCCAGTCGGGATCACACTTGTCCCGGTCGTGACATTGGCTCGGGATATGTTCTGGAAGATTTATTCAATTTGGTGTAATTTTGGTCCCGGTCGTGACATTGGCTCGGGATATGTTCTGGAAGATTTATTCAATTTGGTGTAATTTTGGTCCCGGTCGAGATCATGATTTTTAGCCATCAAAGAAGATTGAATAAGCCTTAGCTTTCTTCATGAAAGTTGTAGGTATTTGTCTTAAATTTTCATAGTACTTTTAATCACCTCAATTGGACATTTGTAGCTCAAGATATTGTTGAAATACTACGAGTTGCTCAAATCTAAATGAAAATTGCATATGCTGATTTTAACTGAAGATTTACAGACCCAAATGAATTCGAATTTTGACAAGTAAGATCAATTCGGAAAGCTTGTGATGTCTACTTCAAATGTTAAGAAGAAACTTTCTCATTATAAAAGTTTAAGACTTCCAAAATCCTTCTGGAATCTCGAAGGTTGATTTAGCCCAAATGCATGCTTAACTTCATTTTGATTTCCATGATAGTCCTAGCTTACACACACTTAAACAAACATGTTAAATGCTCAAAATCAAGTTTTTTAAGATCAAAATCAAGTTTTTTAAGATCAAAATCAAGATTGATTATTGCTAAGGTCCCCCTTTTTGATTTTGACAAACTTATTTTGAGTTTGAGAGAATAGTATAAAGTGAAACGTGTGATAATTTGAATTAATTTTACTTCCCCTAAAATTATGCATATCATAAAAATAATAACTATAAGGAGTAAGAAATTCAATTAAATAAAATTAATAAGAAATATATATTTCCTTATTTCTCCCCTTGTTTGACATGATAAGAAATATAAATTTTAAAAATTATCTTCTTTTAAAAAAATACTTGACAAAATATTTAAGAAACATAAACATGGTAGAAGACAAATTTTTCTAGGATAATGCATCACAAAATAGTACATATCACATTATCATATAGAGCTTAGTTCTAATGAAAACAAAAGACCAAGAACTAAAATAATGAAAATCATGGAAGTTCATCTTAAAAAAAATATTTCTCCCCCTTTGTAAAAGACTAAATAAAATTATGCAAGTAAGCAAAACAAGGTCTTTTGCATGGAGAAAAATATGATA